>CAUYQG010083117.1:0-15466 GCA_963574415.1 Tarsius wallacei
TGAGATAAGCAATATTAGAACAATTACAGATCATTCACTGCCAAATGCTGACTAATTGAGCCCCTGTTCCACAAGTCATAACTATAACTTTGGTTGGACAAGAGACCAACTTCAGTAACTTTCTCCTGATAAGAGACCACCCACCAATCATGAACTGGTTCTGAATGGTTTACAGAGGCTGTGCAGAGTGCCTTCTGTCCTTGCTTTATCTCTAGACTATAGGGCCTAATTGTAATACATTTAAATGTGAAGTCTCCACCCCAGGTGAACATGAGTCATATATAACATGCATGTTTATTTTTTACGCATGTGTTAAGATGACCTTCATAAATATTCACACTCCTTCTGTAACCTGTTGAACAGGTATACTTGGCCAACCTGTCCAGCTTAAATTCCTGTTTTCAACTGAAGACTGCACTTACCAGCTTGTCAGAATAGTTATCATGCAGGTTGTAACTCTAAATTTGCCAGTAGAAGTGAAAAATGTTTAACCTTGTTCTGAATCCCTCAATATTCCTGATTTGATCTGGATGGGTTGGTCTCTAAGTCTCTGATAACTTGCATGTCTGAAGGATTTTTAGGCTCCCCTTACTATTGACTGATAATTTGAGTACAGAAAAACCATTTTCCCGTGGAATTTGAAGGCATTTTTCTATTGTCTCCAAGAAGCTACTGAGAAATTCAAAGACATTCTGATTTCTAATCCTTTATATGTGATTTTTTTTTTGGTCTGAAAGCTTTTTAAAATTTATTTATTTTAATATATACTTCTTTTTCTTTTTTTTCTTTTAAAAATGTGGGGTACAATTCGGGGTCAGGTATATAAATGGTCATTATGCCCTTGTTGATGAGGTGTGACCCCTCTCCCCTGGCAGTTTACTGCCAATCCCTTTCTTATAGTATTATGATAATTATTCAAGGTCCACTTATGAGTGAGAACATGTGGTACTCAGTTTTTTGTTTCTGTGATAGATTATTCAGTATTATAGACTCTAAGTCCAACCAAGTTGCTGCAAAGTTCATAATTTTGTTCTTTATGATTGCATAATATTCCATCGTGTATATGTACCACATTTTTTTAATCCAGTCCTCTTTCAATGGGCAGCATGGTTGGTTCCATGTTTTTGCTATTGTGAATAATGCTGCAATAAACATGCAGGTACAGGTATCTTTTGGTCTGAAAGCTTTTAGAATTGTGTCTTTCTAGCTATGCTTCAAAATTTCTTAATGGTCTTTGACGTGGATGTTCATTTATTGTGCAGGGTAATTGATGGTCCCAATATTTCTTATTATTTATTTGAAAATTTTCCCTTCTCTGTTTTCTCTCTTTCTTCTTAATAGAAATCTATTACTTATTATATTTTTGTCTTTTCTCTCTTTGCTTTTTTTCTATATTAATGGAAGTTTCTTAAGCTTTACCCTTCATTCTCCTAATGGAATTTTTAAATTGGTATTATTTTCTGTAAGAGCTATTGTTTTGTACTTTGAATATTGCTTTTTAAATAAAAACATACTTTTTCTTGAAATAGGGTTGTAATATCTCATATCATTGAGGCTTCTTAGACTTTTTTAAATGTTTTATTTTGCTCCTTACACTTTTTTTCTAAGTACTTTTTCTCCTTTTGTCTGTGTATTTTATAATGGAGGCTCCCCTCACCAGATGATACACAAAGACTTAAGATTCTTGTTCATATTTAGTGGTGAGGCATTGAAAGGCAGATCGTACGCTTTATGCTTGAGTACTACTTATTGACCATAGTGTTTCTTTGTAGAGTGAGAAGTAGGAGCTTATTTTCTCAGAGAATCATCACCTGTCATTGTCTGTGAATTTTTTTTTTTTTT
Source organism: Tarsius wallacei (assembly GCA_963574415.1). Taxonomy (NCBI): domain Eukaryota; kingdom Metazoa; phylum Chordata; class Mammalia; order Primates; family Tarsiidae; genus Tarsius; species Tarsius wallacei. The sequence continues at coordinate 1,843 of CAUYQG010083117.1, forward strand.
TGATACATTCATTTTCCATGAGAAGGGTACTCCAATCTTCTTCCTGTAGAATAAGGTTACATGTAAACAAATCTGGAGCAGAATTGTGGAAAAGAGCTTGGGGTCTCATCTTTCCCTGCAGTTTGACCTCTTCATCCTTCTGCTATCCTGAACCTGGACTCCACTGATTCCAACTCTCCAGAGCGTGAACATCCAGGCTTCTGTTGAGGTGAGGATAGGCATTGTGGTCATTCACTGCTTCTCAACCAACTTTAAACCAAAACTGTTTTCAGCCCTATGCACACCGTACCTTCAGAGGCACTTTGTATTCCCAATTTTTGACATGTTTGGGGTTCTTCAATGCAAATTAGGGTGGCTTTTTTTTTTATTCTCTCCTGAACTTGCAGGATACACACTCTTCATCTTTATTGTCTTCTAAGTGAATTTCTTTCTTCTAAATGATTTTCATCTTCAATTCATTTTAATCAGACTTCTGTCTAGCATTTTAATGAATCTTTTTTGTCTGCCATCATCAATGACCTCCTTGCTTTTCAGTTTCTTTTCTATTCCTGTATCTATTATGTAGGCTTTCCTATTATCTTAATTTAGCATTCTTGGGCAAAGCCAGGTATTTTTATCATTCCTCTTCCATCACACTGTGCACAACTGCACTATTACTGCCTTGATTACATATTGATGTAGTACAAATATTTGAATAGGTGATTTTCCTTTTTCTCTGGGAGGGAAATATAGCTACACTGGTGCCTGATACTGATTAATTAATATTCCTTTAATCTTATTGAATGAAAAAATACCTCAGGAAGTATGACGGAACATGCAATGCAAAGACCTGAATGTCCATGGACATGTCAAGCTGTATTCAGAATCAGAATTTAGAAGTTTCAAAGATTATCTTCTTAAGTTCCTTTGTTTTACAAATGAGAAAACTAAAGCCTAAATGAGGGAAGTCTATTACATGATATACGACAGGGACTTTAATTCATGTTGGTTTGTTTTTTTTTTTTTTTTTTTTAGTTGGAGTCTCACTCTGTCGCCCAAGCTGGAGTGCAGTGGCATGCTCAAGGCCACCACAGCCTCAACCTGCTGGGCTCATGCAATCCTTCAACCTCAGCCTTCCAAGTAGCTGGAACTACAGGCATGTGCCATCATGCCCAACTAATTTTTCTTGATTTATTGTAGATATGAGGTCTCACCAAGTTGCCCAGGCTGGTCTCAAACACGTGGACTCAGACAATCCTCTCACCTCAGCCTCCCAGAGTGCTGGGATTATAGGCGTGAGGCACCGCCCCCGGCCTTAATGCATGTTTTCTAAGCCCCTCACCCACAGATCTTTCTTCCATACTACATTTTTTTATTTTAAGTAATGACATTTTGATAACAAGAATTCATCAAACTAATAGCCTTATTGCAAACAATACATTTTGTTTTGATTATCTAATTACATTTATGAAAAGTGATACAGATAGCTGTGTTTAAAACAAACTGAGATTAGGAGACTTTAGCAAACCAGACAAAAGTCTGCTGTCCGAAGCCACATGAAGTAAAAACCCGAACTAAGATGGCTTATGGAAAAAAAACATTGATGGGGTATATCAAAAAGCAGAAGAGAATATGCAGGACAAAGAGAATGTACCATTTTCAACAATGGAAAAAGGATTTTATATAATATTATTGCAAAATAATTTGACTTTTTTCCATGGAACCACATGTACTGTTTACCAGTTCATTCTCTGACAAAAATAAAATATAATAAACTTCAGCGCCTCACTTGGTTTAAACCAAATGAGATGAAATAGCTTTTTAAAAAGTATAAATCCTTATTCCTCAGTGTGAATTCTTTATGTACCTTACTTTATCGTCCTATGTAATAATCTGGTTTCTACCACATGTGCTGAATAGAAATTTTGGGCCCATAAGACCACAGAGTTTCCCATGCCAAGGGATGAAAGGGAGATATGTGGCCATCACCACTCTTGGGTGTACAAAATTTTTACATCTGTGTATGCAAATATAGATTTTTAAAATGTTACCAGGTTAGTGTACTGTTTCAATCTCCTGATCCCTCTACTTCCAGGTTTGGGCAGGGAAGTTTTGGTGAGTATATCTCTCTTTTTTAAAAAATCTTTTTAAAAAAAATTTATTGTAGAAATGAGGTCTGGCCCAGTTGTCCAGGCTAGTCTCGAACCTCTGGGCTCAGGAAATCCTCTGCCTCTGCCTCCCAAAGTGCTGGGACTACAAGCATGAGTGCGGTGCCCGGCTGAGTGTATCTCTAATCTTTCCTTTTCTTCCACACATTTAGGGGCACGCTGAAAAATCCATTCTTCCTTCGTTTTCACAGTACATCCTTTTTCTGTTTTTCCTCCTACTTCTCAGGCTATTTCTCTTCAATCCCTTCTCCAGGTTCCTCTTCCTCCGCCCTCCTTTTAGATGCCAGGTTGTCCCGACTTCCATTGTCAGTGAATTGTCTCTTTATCATGTGGTCTCTCAACAGATTTTCTGGGTACTCCCACACTTTTCCACGGTTCTCTTACCCCCTCCCTCTGTGACCTCCAAATCTCTGTTGACAATTTAGACCCATCTCTTTAACTCCAAATCTGGATTTCCTATCTTATATCTCCTCTTAAATTTCCACAGTCACCTACTGCTCATGTTTTAAAAAAACAATTTCCTCTTCTTCTTCTTCTTCTTCTTACTATTATTATTATTATTACTATTATTATTATTATTATTATTTTAAGTCAGGGTTTCACTCTGTAGTCATGGCTGGAGTGCATTGGCACTGCACAGTTCTCTGTGGCCTCAACTACCTGGGCTCAAGTGTTGCTTCCACCTCAGCCTCCCGAGTAGCTGTACTACCACGCCTGGCTAATTTTTTTTATTTTTTGTGGAAACGAGGTATCACTTACATTGCCTAGATTGACTGGTCTCAAACTCCTGGGCTCAAGCAGTCCTCCTGCCTCAGCCTCCCAAAGTATTGGGATTACAGGCATGAGACATTGCCCCCAGTGTACTAAAATTGAATTTATAATTTTTCCACAAATTTAGTCTTCTTTCTTTATTCTTTAAAAGTCAAAAATTTGGGAATTAACATATCATTATTCCTGTGTTGTCTATTCTGACATCCAACATTCTGATCATACTACCCCTCTTTATTCCTTTGATTATGACTTAGTTTATGTCCTCACTGATTTATAGTTTTAATCATTAACTACAGATGGAGGTAACTGTTTACCAATCAGCAAGCTAAGTATATCATCGGCTTTACTTAGTCTGATCCTCTCAACAAACCTACAAAATAAAACTTAATATCCCCATTTATCTCAAGGATGTTAATAAACTTGATAAAGGATGTAGAGTTGATAAATAGAGGAGTTCAGTTTAAACTCAGTTTAGCTTCATTTCTTTTTTTTTCTTTTTTCTTTTGAGTTGGAGTCTCACTCTGTCACCCAGGCTGGAGTGCAGTTGCACATTCACGGTCATCCTAGTGTCGACCTGCTGGGCTCCAGCGATCCTTCCACCTCAGCCTTCCAAGTAGCCAGAACTATAGCGCACACTACCATGCCTGGTTAATTTTTTTTAAATTTATTTTAGAGAGGCGGTCTCGCCAAGTTGCCCGGGCTGGTCTCAAACCCATGGGCTCAGGCAATCCACTAGCCTCGGCCTCCCACAGTGCTGAGATTACAGTAGCTTCATTTCTTAATTCAGTTAGTTACTCTTTGTAGCAAGAGGAAATGAGGTTTTCAAAGTAACTGTTAGATTAAACGAATCAACTGCGTTTTCTTTTCTTTTTTTTTTTTTGGAGGCGGCTGAAGTTTGTTGTTTTTTTTTTCCATCTGCCTTTTCACAACAGTTAGTTTACATAGAGCCAGCCATAGACTAATTTAGAGCAGAGCTACTCCATAGAAATGTAACGCTATCATGCAAGCCATGTATGTAACTTAAAACTTTCTAGTTAAGAAAGTTTTAAAAAGTTGAAATTAATTTTAATAATATATTTTATTTAACCCAATATGTCCAAAATATTATCATTTGAACAAAAAGTTATTGAAGCATTTTACGTTCCTTTATTGCTCTATGTTTTTGAAATCTGGGGTGTATTTCACACTTACAATGCACCTCAATCAGGAGGCTAATTTTTCAGTTTACGTGATCTGCATTTGGATTTCATACAATTTACAGTTGAAATATGATTTCATATATTTAAATTGTTTTAGACATACTTAAAAATTTTGCAACAGCTGAATCAAATACCTAATAAATAATTTTTTCTTTATTATGCATATCTCTATTGACAAACTGTTATTTTTTTCTAAGAACTGATTTTACTTTAAAGTTAAAAACATACCAGATTCAAAACCATACCTATCCAACCTAAGTCAATTTGTTGATTCTTGTATTATCTCAGTATTATTAATAGTGAATTCAAAGGATTATTGCATACATTGAAAATCAGGCTGGGTGTGGTGGCTCACACTTGTGAGTCACACTTAGCAGTTTGGGAGGCTGAGGTGGGAGCTTCACTTGAGACCAGGCTGCAGTGAGTTGGGATTATAACACTACATGGGTAACAGAGTTAAACCCTGTCAAAAGAAAGAAATTAACTCTAATTTTACCTGTGTCAACAAAGTGTTCTTCACATTTTTCTTCCAGTTTTTACAGCCAGTTTGCATAATGTTGTGAATCACAATTAAGTTTCTTCATGCCATGAGAGGGAGGATGTCGGTTTTTTTTAATCAATTCATATTTAGTAATATATAAATTTATTTATTTGAATTATGCAAAGATTTAGCTTCAATGTAAGTTTTTGTACCTGTGTCGCTAGGTTGAAGCTTTTTTCTTTCTTGTGGCTACAAATTTAGCTCATTCATATGTGTGATGTAATGGTAAGAAAAAAATGAATCAGAATGCCAATTTTTATCTTTCCATTTGAATAGTGAAGTGGATTTGCCAAACATTCCTTTTCTTTCAAGGAGATATTGAATTAGAATTAACAGTAAAATATTGAATTAGAATTAACAGTATAGTAAATCTTTGTACAACTCAACAACTAACAAACATTGGTAAAGAACACATGATAATTAAATTTATTGACTTCTAGTTTTTTCAGTAGTTTCAAAAACTTTATATATATGTGTGTGTGTGTGTATATATATGCATATATGTGTGTGTATGTGTGTATGTGTGTTCTTCTCTATCTCCCCAGTTTCAAAAAATTTTGATGATCCATGGCATTTGCTCATATTCTCTGAATTATATTAACTGCATTTAAGACAGTTTTTATAGTTAGCTGCAGAATACTAGGTATACGTATTTCCAAAATGTATCATAGGTAGAACCAAAGCAATAAGAAAATCATGTTTCTTTTATTTTAATTCCAATAAATCTGGACTTTGATTTAACATAGCAGGAGCACCCTCTGTTGTGATAGCAACTAATATTTTTCAGACATAAAAAACTCAAAAATGTATATACCATGAGTTCCCTTTGGTAAGCCATGAATTGACTATGCTTCTTCAGACATTGAAATGTTCTCTGAGACAAGCAATAATATGACAGGGATTTTTACATCAAATGAGTCATCTAAAAAGATGAAGCTAAAGAAAAGTACTTGTAGGCTTACAAAGTCTGAATGAATTGATATTTGATGTGATAGAAAGATCTTGCATCCTATGGGCAATTGTTTGGTGGCTTAATCAAAGATCTTTCACTTATTGTGAAATATCATTTTTTTCTTTCTTTCATAATTTTCTAACAAAATTTCTACGATTGAAATAATAACTTATTTCTTCATCTTTTCACCTAAAAATTATTTTTTTTTAGTGCAAGACAGAGGCATTTAAGCTTAGTTAACTAAACTCAAATGCTCAGATTCTTTAAAAGTTGTTTTAAAAAAAATCTTTAAAAAGGTTAGATTCTTCAACAATTGCTTTAAAATTTTTGGTAAATTTAATTCTGATTTTAGCTAACAAATTTTATCAATTCTTTTTTGACTTTTGAAAGAAAGTATCTTGTTAAAGTCACTTTGTATTTGCTGAAAATGGTTTTCAATATTGTCTATTATCTTTACTTTTTTTTTTGAGTTGGAGTCTCACTCTGTTGCCTAAGCTGGAGTGCAGTGGCACGAGCACAGCTCATAGCAATCTCAACCTCCTGGGCTCAGGCAAACCTTCCACCTCAGCCTTTCAAGTAACTGGGACTACATGCATGTGCTATCACACCCAACTAAATTTTTGATTTTTGTAGGGATGAGGTACCACTACGTTGCCTAGGCTGTTCTCAAACTCTGGGGTTCAAGCAATCCTCCTGCCTCAGCCTCCAAAAGTGCTAGAATTACAAGTATAAGCCACTGCACCTGGCCCTTTTTTAAAAGATAACAGAAATTTTTTATTTTATTTTGCCAAGCAAAATGCAATTGTCATTTATCTTGAAATTTGTTGTGTACTTTCATCTAGTATCTTTTGTTCTGTACTGTTCTAATTATTTTAGCTTTTGTATTTCTACTGTATCCCATATCAATAGTATTAGTTCATTTTAAATGTAAAAGTTTGTACGTCTTTTTTAAAAGAAAAATGAGTTAATTTTGTCATAATTAAAAAATAACAATTTCAATTTATCAAATATGACTTAAATAGGTATTAATGTAATTCCTGCCCTCTGAATAAAATATTCAAATAAATACCAGGTGCATAGGGAAAAAAAATCACTAGAACTTATGAAGCAACTAGATCAGTGGTGTGTTCATTTGTAACACTAGAATTTAAGGTACACACCCAAGAAAAGAACTACAGTAAACCTTTAATATTTGATGTCAGAAATTGGCAACATTTTTCTGTGAAAATTCATATTGTAAATATTTCACGTTATGCAAAACAAGAGGCAAAAGCAAGGATGTTATGAAAATATTCATGTAAAAAGAGAAAAAACAAATCTTCATAATGCTTTTATTAATGGAATCCAAAATATAATAATAATAACAACAGTAAAATATGTTTATAATACAGGTCTATTAAAGAGAAGAACAAAATTCTGCAGCAGGGGAGATAACCTTTTGCTGATTTGGGGTTCAAAGTTAATATTCTCATCAAAACTGATTGCAAGTGTTCCCATGTTAATGCTGATCTGCTACAAGACTTGGTGCAATTCAACTTTGAAAATGTATTTTCACTTAGATACTGCCAAATACTGACATTAATTCACAAACATATAATTTAGTTGAACATATTCATCATTTAGAATATATGTTTGCCTTTTAACATGTCCTTATAGTTGAAAAATAGGTGAAAGCTTCTTAATTGCACAGTTAAATACATTTTAAAATATGAAAATTTCCTTTTCACTTTCATCAAGATCAGGAAAAAAAGCTGAAGCTGTTATTTGAACTCAGAAAATGTATCTGCTGCAAATTTGGGTAGGAATAGAGATCTCACTTCTTGTGTTTACCTTTGACAACATGACTTTGCTTGTGATTCAAATATGAGTTGTCTGAATGACAGTATGAGTTTTGCATGTGAGTGCTCTTTGAATTGTAATTTTAAGTTGAATTAATTGAGAAACATTTTCAAGCAGAATCTCATTTCCAAAGGGTGAAGTCTGAACTTTATCCTCCTGGCGAGGGGTTGGCAAGGACTACCTAACACCACTTCTCTATTTCCCTCTACTCCTTGCTGCTTTCTTTGCTAAGGAAATTTTTACTCCCCATTTTTCAAATGAATCATATTTTATACATATTTTAATTTTCCTCTCTCAATTTATTGATCTCTCAAGGAACTTGTTTTGTCCCTTTACATTTTTTTTTTAACTTCTGCCAGTTAGAGTTTTAATTTCTGCTCCTGACAGCATGTAGCTTTGACCAAGTTGGAGATGTACCCAGTTTTGCTGATTTAAGTATAAAATAATTTAAGTTGTGAAGTAATTGCCTGAACAGCTGATTTCATATCGAGTTCTTGCCCTTCTTTCAAATGAAGGATATGAGATGGGAATGAAACATGTGTTCAAAGTTTCCAATTCCATTGTATTATTTCCATGATTATCTAGCAAGAGCCAGATGGTCACATTTTTATGATCAGGATTCATCATTCTCCAAATTTCTCATTTTTGTTGAACATGGAATCTTGTATAAAGACCACATTAGAACCAAAATGAATGCATATAATCAGAACCCAAGCAGGTTACTGCAGCTAGAAGAGTACGTTTTTCTTTAAATAATAATATTTTTTAGAGCAATTTTAGGTTCACAGCAAAATTGAGAGGAAAGTATAAAAATTTCCTGTATACACCCTGGCTTCATGCATACCTGCCTCCATTTTTTTTTTTTTTTTTTTTTGAGTCTGACTCTTACTCTGTTACCCAGGCTAGAGTACAGTGGCACACTCATGGCCACCACATCCTCGACCTGCTGGGCTCAGGTGATCCTTTTGCCTCAGCCTTCCAAGTAGCTGGAACTACAGGTATGTGCCACCATACCTGGCTAATTTTTGATTTATTGTCAAGTCAAGGTCTCACCAATTTGCCCAGGCTAGTCTCAAACCCCTGAGCTCAGACAATCCTCTCACCTCGGCCTCCCAAGGTGCTGGGATTACAGGCATGAGCCACTGTGCCTGGCTACCCTACCCCATTATTAACATCTTATACAAAAGTGGTACAGTTATTACAATTGATGAATCTTCATGGACACCTTATAATCATCCAAAATCCATGGTTTATATCAGTATTCTCTCTAAGGTGTTGTACATTCTATGGGTTTGGACAAATATATGACATGGGAATGAAACATGTGAAGCATCATACAGAATATTTTCATTATCCTAAAAATTCTCTGTGCTCTGCCTATTCATCCCTCCTTTCACCTCCAATCCCTGGCAACCACCAATCTTTTTACTGGTTCCATAGTCTTGCCTTTTTCAGAATGTTATACAGTATGCAGCCTTTTCAAATTGTCTTCTTTCACTTGGGATAGCCCTCAAGATGAGGCTATTCATAGGTGGGACCTTTAGAAATAGAACAAGTGAAAAGATGACAGTTGAGGAATCAGACTGCTACCACTAAATCTGCTGGAGCCATGATCTTGGACTTCTCGGCCTCCAGAACTGTAAAATATAAATTTCTGTTGTTTATAAGCTACCAAGTTAATGATATTATTGTTACAGAAGCCCTAACAGACTAAGACATATTAATATAAATTTAAGGTTTCTCCATGTATTTTCATGACTTATAGCTTGTTTTTTCCATTATTTCAATATTTCAATATCTACTATTTCCATTATTCCAATATTCCATTGTCTGAATGTACCACAGATTATCCATTCATTTACTGCAGGTCATCTTGGTTGCTTTTAAGCTTTGGCAATTACAAATAGAGCTGCTATAAACACTCATGTTCAGGTTTTTGTGTATACATACATTTTCAACTTCCTTGGGCAAATACCAAAGAGCATAATTGCTTGCTTATATGTTTAAGGGTACGTTTAGGTTTGTAAGAAACTGATAAACCGTCTTCCAAAGTAACTGTATCATTTTGTGTTCCCACCAAAAATAAATGAGTTCCTATTGCTTCACAACTTCTTCAACATTTGGTGTTATCAGTTTTCTGGATTTTGGTTGTTCTAGTAGTTGTGTAGTGGTATCTTGTTCTAATTTGCATTTCCCTGATGATGTATGATGTGAGACTGTTAGAGTGAATAAAAAATAAGACTCAACTACATATTGTCTAAAAGGAATCCACTTTAATAAAAAGACAAATATAGGTTTAAAATAAATAGTTAGAGAAAAATATACCATGCTAACACTAATCAAAAGAAAGCAGGTGTAGCTATATCAATTTCAGACAGAGCAGACTTGAAGAAATGAAAGTTATTAAGAAAGGGATCAATTCTCCAAGAAGACATAATAATCCTTCATGTTTATGTGCCTTACAACAAAGTATCAAACTATGTGTGGCAGAAACTAATAGAATTATAAGGAGAAATTAATGAATTCACTATCATATCTGGAGACTTCATCTTCCCTTTATCAGTCGTGGAAAATTTCAACAGGCAGAAAATTAGTAAAGACATCAATATCATTAATTAACCAGATATAATTGATATCTGTGGATGATTTCATCCAACAAAAGCAGAATACATATTTTGCTCAAGCTTACATTAAACATTTATCAAGATATACCACATTCTGGGCTAGAAAACACACCTCAACAAATTTAAAATAACAGAAATTATACAATTTATGTTCTCAAACCACAAAGGAATTAAACTAGAAAGATAACTGGAAAATCGAAAGTATGAAGAGATTAAACAACACATTTCTAAATAACATGGGGGTCAAAGAAGAAATCTCAAGAGATATTTTTAAATATTTTGAACTAAGTAAAAACAAAAACACAATTTATCAAAACGTGTGGAATGCAGCAAAATCAGTACATAGAGGGAAATTTATAGCATTAAATGCATACATTAGAAAAGACGATCTCAGCTGGGTGTGGTAGCGCATACCTGCAATCCTAGCATTTTGGGAAACCAAAGTGAGAGGATCGCTTGAGCCCAGGTGTACCAGACTGAGCAACATACTGGGACCTTGTCTCTACAAAAAATTAAAAAATTAGCCAAATGAAGGGCTGCATGATTGTATTTCCAGCTACTAGGAGGCTGAGGTAGAAGGATTGCCTGAGGCTCAGGTAGAAGGAAGCTCAGTAGGCCAAGTTTGCAGGGAGCTATGATTGTGCCAGTGCACTCCAGCCTGGGTGACAAAATGAGACTCCAGCTCAAAATAAATAAATAAATAACTGATTCAAAAATCAATAACCAAAGTTTCCACCTTAGGAAAGGAGGGAAGAAAAAAGCAAAAATTTAAAAGTAAGCAGAAGGCGAGAAATAATAAAAATTAGAGTAGAAGTCAATATAATTGGAAACAGAAACGCCATAGAAAAAAATCCATGAAATTAAAGCTTGTTCTTTGAAAAGATAAATAAATTTGATCAGGCTTTAGCCAGGCTAACTAAGAAAAAGGAGAGAGGATACAAACCAATAATATCGTAAATAAAAGAAGGGACATCCTGCAGATCCAATGGACATTAAAAAGATAATAAAGGACTGCTATGAACAACTCTATGCTCGCATATTTGATAGCCTAGATTAAAAGGACCAATTGCTTGAAAGACACTATCTGCCACACAAGAAGACAGAGAATTTAAATAAACCTTTATCTATTAAAGAAATTGAATCAATGATTATAACATTTCAAAACAAAAAGCACCAGACCCAGAAGAATTCACTGGTAAATTCTACTGAACTTCCGAAGATAGAAAAAAAAAAAAATTCTACTGAACATTTAAGGAAGAAATTATACCAGTTCTCTGTAATCTATTTCGAAAGATAGAAGCAAAGGGAACACTTCTTAACTCATTCTATAAAACCAGCATTACCTTAATATCAAAATCAGACAAAGACATTACAAGAAAATAAAACTACAGACGAATGTCTTCATAAACGGAGAAGCAAAAATCCTTGACAAAATATTAGAAAATAGAATTTAACAATGTATAAAAAGAATTATATGCTCCAGTCATGACAACAGAGTGAGACACCAACTTTAAAAAAAAAAAATCACAAACTTGTTCATGAGTTCTCAACTTCAGTCTGTGCTCATTATAAGCTTATATTTGGTTAAGCGAAGAAGCAGACATGTGTACATGCCACATTTTTTACAATAGAGCTGATATTCTTCAGCAGGTACCAAGATTTGAAAAAAATAATTTCATTAAAGTATTTTCTGATTAAATGGTTTGAAGAGTTATTAGTCTACCTTTATTTATCTTTTTTAAAATTTCAGTAGTTTTGGGGAGTACAAATAGTTTTGGACTGGGCTTTAAGTGTACAAACCCCCAACCTGTGCACATTGTACCCGATAGGTGATTTTTTGGTCCCTCCACCTCTTCCCCCCACTTTGGATCCAGTGTCCATTATACCATTCTCTATGTTTTTGCATATCCTTAGTTTAGTTCCCACTTATAAGTGAGAGCATGTGGTGTTTGGTTTTCTGTTCCTGAGTTAGTTCACTTAGGGTGATGTTCTCCAATTCCATCCAGGTTGCTGCAAAAAAGATTATTTCATTCTTTTTGATAGCTGAATCATATTCCATAGAGTATATATATGACATTTTCATTATCCACTGATTGGTTGATGGGCATTTAGGTTGACTTCACATTTTTGCAATTGTGAATTGTGCTGTGATGAACATGGGGATGTACAAGTGTCTTTTTCATATAATGACCTCTGTTCCTCTGGGTAGATACCTAATTGTGAAATTGCTGGGTCAAATAGTAGATATACTTGCCATGGCCCAAGCGGCTGCCTTGAGGGTCCCGAGAGAGAGCGGCAAGAAATTAAGAAAGACACAGACACAAAGACATAAAGAAAAGCTGGGGCCAGGTGGGACACGTTCCTCTGATGGAGGAGAGGTGACTCCGAACTAGGTCAGCATGTTTCTTTTATAATCAAGCATAAAGGAAGTTGGAAGGAATTCAAGGTCTGTGTGGGAGCTATAACCGAATTTTGTTGCTACCTAAAGGCAAGCTGTTCCACGGTTATCTTGTAGTAGCTAAGGCTTTATCTGTACTATGTGCAGCCGGATGTATGAGCATCTGAGACACCCTTTCGTGTAGCAGGCTGCATCCCTCACAGCCTAGGCACAGGCTAGGATGCAGAGCTTTCAAGCAAGACCTTGTCTACAAGCTTGGGGCTGTTAAGTGAAACCTTGCCTTCGCTTGGGGCCTTTACTCAAGGCCTGCTACAGTGACAGTGCTTGTCTGCTCCCCACATCACATCCGCTCCTGACATCTGCCAACCACCAGCACCCAGTTGCCGGCCACATGAGGGAACCATCTCGGAAGCCTGCCCTCCGGCCACAGTTGAGCCTTCAGATGACAACAGCCCCAGCCGACACTGACTGCAGTCTCATGAGACATTGGGTAGAACACTCAGCTCGGCCCTTCTGAAGGTCTAGTTCATGTGAGATAACACACGCTTATCGTTGTTGAAGCTGTTACTTTTCAGGGTTATTTGTTATGCAACAAGAGAAACCAACATAGATACATAACTGTGATCTAATCAAGAAGACACACCAGCTAAATCCACATGAAGAAACATTCTATGAAATAACTGGCCTGTAATCTTCAAACATGTCCTGGTCACGAAAGCAAAAGAAAACACAACAGAGAAGTTTCAGATGCAAGGACACCAAAAACGTGTGACTGCAAGTGCAATGGGTGATTCTGAACCGAATCCTTCTGCAGTAAAAAGCAGTATTGGGACAACTAGCAAAACTTGAATGAAACCTGAAGATTCGATGGTAACTGTATGTCAGTGGTACCTTGCTGGCTTTGGCGGTTGTATCCTAAGCAGTGGGGAATACACTTTGCAGAAAATACACACTACAATATTAGGGGGGCTCTAGATAGTTAGGTTGGCAACCAGCTCTCACGTTGCTCAGGAAAAACCATTTTGTATTGCACTTGCAGGTTTTCCAGAGGTTCGAGATTTTTTTTTTTTTTTTTGATTTGGTGTCACACACCGACACCCACACTGGAGGCCAGGGGCCGCACCCCACCCCCCCACACAACACCGGCGGGTCA
>CAUYQG010083118.1:0-10921 GCA_963574415.1 Tarsius wallacei
ACACCCAGAATCCCCTCTCCAACCAGCCAGGAGTGGTAAATGGATGTCCTTCTGAGCCACTGTTCGAACCCAGTCTGCAGAAGTTCACCTTCTTTTTTTTTTGGTGACAGGGTTTCACTCTGTCATTCATGCTAGAGTGCAGTGACACAATCACGGCTCACTGAAGCCTCAGCCTCCTGGGCTCAGGTGATCCTCCTGCCTCAGCTGCCTGAGTAGCTGGAACTACAGGCATGCACCACCATGCCTGGCTATTTTTTGTTTGTTTGTTTGTTTGTTTTGTAGTGATGGGGTCTTGCTATGCTGTCCACGCTGGTCTTGAACTCATGGCTTTAACAATCCTCCCGCTTTGGCCTCCCAAAGTGCTGGGATTACAGGCATGAGCCACTGTGTCTGACTGAGCTACTTTTTCCACTGAGAAAGTTTGTCCAGCTTGACTTTGTTGGAGTTGGGCCTGGAATAGGCCTCAGGTGTGTGGAGTCCAGGAACCGTGGAAGGGAAGGCTGCAGCCTTGGGTGGGGCTGGTGTGCACTGACGAGAGGGGGAAGGTGCCCTTGTGGTCCCTCCTCCTCCCCACACAACTGACCCTGTCCTAAATGCACACTGGTCAAGAGAAGAGGGTAGAGGTCAGGAGGAACGGGTCAAAGGAGGGGCCGTCCTCTGAAGTGGGAGGAGAGTTTGAGGCATCCAGGCAGAGCGGGGCAGTGGCCAGGAGCACAGGGGACTGTGTGGAGCCACCACCTTAGGAATGGTTGGCACAGAGAGGTATGGCAGGCTGGAAAATGTCCCTAGAAGATAGCTACACCCTGGGCCCCAGAGCCGGTGAAGGTGCCTTTGCAGATCTGGTTATGGATCTTGAGATGGGAGATGAATGCCATTGCAAGTGCCCTGAATGCCATTGCAAGTGTCCTTAGAAGAGGGAGGCAGAGGGGGATTTGACACACACAAAGGGTGATGTGCAGAGAAAGGGGGAGAGTGAGGATGTGGCCTTGAGGACTGACCAGATGTGGCCTCAAACCAAGGAACACCGGCAGCTCCCCGCCACTGGCAGAGGAAAGGAAAAGAGCCCTCCCTTCAGCCTCCCGAGCAGGGGTCGGGGGCATGGCCTGCAGACACCTTGACTTCTCGTGATACTAATTTTGGACTACAGGCCTCCGGATCTGTGAGATACTTTCTTTTTTCTTTTTGAGTCAGAGTTTTACTCTGTTGCCCAGACTGGAGGGCAGTGGCACAATCACAACTCACTGCAGCCTCGACCGGCTGGGCTCCAGTGATCCTTCCGCCTCACCCTCCCAAGTAGCTGGGACTAGAGGCACACGCCTCCACACTCGGCTAAATTTTTGATTTATTGTAGAGACGAGGTCTCGCCATGTTGCCCAGGATGGTCTCGATTCCCTGGACTCAGTCGATCTTCTTGCCTCTGGAATTACAGATGTGAGCCACTGTGCCTAGCCTTTCTTTTGTTTTAAGTCACATTTGTGGCAATTTGTAATGATTGCTGCAAGGCAACTAACGCTTATACAAAGGAATGAGACCGGTTGAGGTCACCTAGCCAAAGAGCCTGTTTAGTTAGAAAAGGCGACTGAGGGCTGAGGCCTGAGGAAGTCCCAGGGAAGGAGGGGAGGCCTCAGAGAAGAGCAGGACGACCCAGAGAAGTTGGAAGAGTGAATCCAACACCTGCACAGCCATAATGCCATCTCTCGTTTTTATTTCCTATTGTGCCCACTTGGCCATAAACTTGAACAAGGAAATCAAGGAACACCAGCCTCCTCCTCGGCCCTCTGTTGAGACCACCGTGATTGCTCCCCTCGGGAGAACTTAGTGCTGGGAGATGACTTTCATGTTTGCAAAAAAATGGATGCTTTGCATCTTTCCTCTTTTGGTGTAAGCATTTCAAAATAAATATGGAAAGCAGGTCATTACCATATCATAACAATCTAATAGTGTAGGCCGTTCGCAAATGATCAGAAGGGCAGGTCTCAGAGGTCTGCTTTTATGCCTCTTGTCCTGACGTCGTCTTCCCTGTATAAGCACATTAACAGGAGATAAATGTAGTTGCAAAAAAACAAAAACAAAACACAGATGGGTTGGGCGAAACTGAGTAAAAGAGGCTTCAAGCTTCAAAAGCAGAGCAGAGGCGCTTATGTTTTCTTTAAGCAGCAATTAAAAATGAGGCCATTAGATTGAAAGCCTCTACATTTCTTGGGTTTTTGCAAGAGACTTGGCCCGCAAACCCTTTAACGTTCATGTTCTCTGGGAGGAGAAAGCAGGAAGATGCTCTGGATACGCTCCAGTCCTGAAAAGAAGTCTTTGAACTGGGTTTCAACAGGGTGACAGACACATGCGAAAAGATAAACCCTTGCACAGATTTTGAATTGTAAATGAGAAATGGCCAGTGGGAGAAAGAGATATCGGAGGAAGCAAATGTCCTGTTGCCTCCAAGGACACAAGAATTGTGCTGTCCTCTCTGACCACTCGCGGTTGCCAGGGCAATTAGACACCTGGACCCAACCTGAGGTCTCCGCTTGGAGTCTGTTCTCTCTTCGCTTTTTTCTGTTCTCTGATAATTTGTGTTAGAAGTTCCCTCTTCCAGGAGGTTTTGAGTCAGTTCCTTTCCCCTCCAGAGAGCAGGGTCGGCCTTTGTTTTCCCTCCAACAGTGTCTGGTGCAAGCTTCGCACCAGCCCAGGTCTGCCCGGGTCACTGGATCCTGGAGGCCTGGCCAGTCCTACTTGCCATCTCTTCGCACGGCCTTTTCTGGATATTCTGGTCTGGTTATTGTGGAAGAGCAGTAGGATATTAGTGTTAGAAGTAGGATTTCAGCAAGAAAGTCGTCTGCAGAAAAATGACAAGACCATGAAATATGCAGAAAGTTTTAATCCGGACAGTTGCTGGTTGTGAAGTTCCCCCACCGCCACTTTGAGTCTTGGTCTCATTCTGCCACTGAAGCTGGAGTGCAGTGGCACAATCATGGCTCACAGCAGCCTCGATGTCCTGGAACTCAGGCAATCCTTCTGCCTCAGCCTCTCGAGGAGCTGGGACTATAGGCACATGCCACCATGTCTGCCTAATTTTTTGATTTTTTTGTGACGTTGTCTAGGCTGGTCTTGAACTCCTGGGCTCAAGCGATCCTCTGGCCTCAGTCTCCCAAGTGCTGGGATCACAGATGTGAGCCACTGTTCCCAGCCTCCCCTTTTAAAAATAAATGATAGAATTGATCCATTTTGAAAATATGACCAAGCAGTTGTTTTTGTAACTATCTCAGGAGATCAGTGTCAAATAATTTTTTTTTTTTTTGAGTCGGATTCTCATTCTCTCACCCAGACTGGAGTGCAGTGCACGCTCATGGCCATTGCAGCCTCCACCTGCTGGGTTCAGGCGATCCTTCTGCCTCAGCCTTCCAAGTAGCTGGAATGACAGGCTCATGCCACCATGCTCGGCTAATTTTTTTTTTTTTTGGTTTATTGTAGAGATAAGGTCTTGCCAAGTTTCCCAGGCTGGTCTCGAACCCCTAAGCTCAGGCACTCCTCTCGTTTCAGCCTCCCAAAGTGCTGGGATTACAGGCTTGAGCCATTGCGCCTGGCCCAAATCTTAAAACCAACAACTATTAATAAAAACAGAAGCACTGATGCAGGACTTCTGAGACGATGGAGTAGGTGTGCTTTTTCCTATTTCTCTCACTAACTACAATGGAAATCCTGGACATTATTGATAAAACAAACATAAGGAGACTCTGTGAGGTGAAGAGACAAGAACAGATCAACTGGGACCTTCAGGGCTGAGGAATCACGTGGTGGTGACGTCCCTGGATTTCTTTTCGCCTCATATATCCCAGAAGCCAGCAACTTGGAAATGCCACAGACACAGGCAAAAAAGGGCCCAATGAAACCTTGCTCTCCCTAGACAAAGAACCAGGAAAGGGCAGCCTGGCAAGACAGAAAATTTTTAGACAAAAATCACTCTTCTCCTGTCAAACACCACAGTCCCTACCCTCACCTCACCAGCAAAGACTGGTAGGAACCTAGACTTCTGCCAGCTGAAATAGGGTACCCCGTTGCCCTCCCAAGGTGGTATCAGAGAAGGCCAAATAGGGAGGCAGGACTTTCATTCCTGCTGAGCAGTAACAAGACTTCCTATCCCTTTGGTGCTGGAGAAATTGTAGTTTCGAAAAGAGTGAGTTGACCTTTCTCTTCCTGCAGGCAGCAAGTCTTGAAGATTCCTTTGGAAGGCATATGCTCACCGGACTAGGGTGAGAAAACAGCCCTTATCACCAGAGCCGTGGAATTGGAGGCTCAACGGACCTGAATACACATACTTAATGAAGTAACCCTTAACCTCCATCTGTCTCACAGCACCCGATGTGTCTCCTAGTGACTTCCCTAGAAAGTGTACTGCTCCTAGCCAGATTTTCTTTGTTCTGTCATTTCTTCTCAAGTTTATCATTCTTTGTCCAAAAGGCATAAAAGTATGTTGGTTTCGCCACTTCACTCTCGTGAAGATCACCACGTATATGTAAAACTAATAAAACTTACATACTTTTTTTTTCTTGTTCATCTGCCTGGTGTCGATTTGGTTTCTAGATTCAGGTGAAAGACCATTAAGACTAACAGGGGCAGGCCATTGCTAGGCCATTGCCATGCTAAGCTATGGTGTGGACATGTGCTCTTTAAGCTATGGCCAGGCCATGTTTCCTGGCTTTGGCCACCTCCCCTACTTTGGGGAAGTGAATCTCCTTTCTTTCTCTCTCATTTACTTTCTAAATAAACTAAACATTCCTTTTTCTGTTTTTTTTTTTTAGTGGAGTCTTACTCAGTCACCTAGGCTGGAGTGCCGTGGCATGCTCAGAGTTACTTCAGCCTCAACCTGCTGGGCTCAGGTGATCCTTATGCCTCAACCTTCCAAGTAGCTGGAACTACAGGCATGTGCCACCACCACGTGCCCAGCTAATTTTTTATTTATTGTAGAGACGAGGTCTCACCAAGTTGCCCGGGCTGGTCTCGAACCCGTGGGCTCAGGCAATCCCCTCACCTCGGACCCCCAAAGTGCTGGGATTATCAGTGAGAGACATCGTGCCTGACCTAAACTATATTTTCTAATATAAAAAAATAAAAATAAAAGACTAACAGGGGCAAGGGGTGCTGGAGGTGTTCTCTGGCTCCCTTGCAATGGTCAATCCAGAATTCTGTTTCCGGCAGAAAGTATATTTCAAGAATAAAAGGAAAGTCAAGATATTTCAGAGGAGCCGGGCTCGGTGGCTCAGCCTGTAATCCCGCGCTTTGGGAGGCTGAGGTGAGTGGATTGCCTGAGCCCGCAGGTTCGAGATCCGCCTGGGCAACTTGGTGAGACCTCATCTCTACAATAAATCAAAAAATTAGCGGGGCATGGTAGTGCACGCTTGTAGTTCCAGCTACTTGGAAGGCTGAGGTGGAAGGATCGCCAGAGCCCAGCAGGTCTAGGCTGCGGTGGCCGGGAGCGGCCACTTCACTTCAGTTTGGGCAACAGAGTGAGACTCCAACTCAAAAAAGAAAAGAAAAGAAAAAAAAAATCTCATTGTGGCTTTGATTTGTATTTTTCTGATAATTAGTGATATTGTATATTTTTTCATGTACCTTTTGGTCATTTGTATGTCTTTTTTTTTTTTAGAAAAGTCTTTTGTCCCCCTTTTAGTTGGTTTATTTGAGCTTTTTGCTATGGAGTCACTGAGTCTCTTGTATACTCTGAATATTAGTCCCTTGACAGATGAATAGTTTGCAAATATTTTCTCCCATTGTAAAAGTTCTCCCATTGTACAATCACTCTGTTGATTGTTTCCTTCACTGGACAGAAGTTTTAAAACGTAATATAGTACCATTTTTCTATTTTTTTGTTTTGGTTGCTTGTGCTTTTGAAGTCTTAGCTATAAAGTATTTGGCTAGATCAATGTCCTGAAGAGTTTGCCCTATAATTCTTCTAGTAGCTGTATAGTTTTAGTTCTTGCATTTAAATCTTTAATCCACCTTGAGTTGGTTTTTGTAGATGGTGAGATATGAAGGTCTAGTTTTATTCTTCTACAAATAGTTATCCAGTTTTCCCAACACCATTTATTAAAGAGACACTTTTCTTCAATGTGTGTTCTTGGAATCTTTATTTAAAAAATCAGTTGGCTGTAAATACATGCATTTATTTCTGGCTTCTCTATTCTATTCCATTAGTCTGTGTGTATGTATGTAGTATATTTTAAAATCAGGTAGTGTTATGCCTCCAACTTTGTTCTTTCTGCTGAGGATTTCTTCGGCTATCTGGGGTCTTTTGTGATTCCATACAAATTTTTGGATTGTTTTTCTATTTCTGTGAGGAACATCATTGATTTTTGAATAGGGATTACATTGAATATGAAGATTGTTTTGGGCATTTATAATTATGTTAACAATACTAACTCTTCTAACCCATGAGCATGATATATTTTTCCATCTCTTTAATTTCTTTCATTGATGTTTTCTAGTTTTCATTGTAGAAGTCTTTCATCTTCTTGGTTAAATTTATTCTAAAGTATTTGTTAAGCTATTGCAAATGGAATTACTTCCATGATTTCTTTTTTAGCTAGTTAATTTTTGGTTACACAAATGCAAGTGAATTTTGTGTGTCAATTTTGTATCTTGAAACTTTACTAAATGTTTATCTGTTCTAAGAAAATTTGGTGGAATCTGCAGGTATATATTGTTTCAAGAATTTTTTTTATTTCCCTCTTAATTTCTTTGTTGACTCAATTATTGTTTAGAAACATGTGGCTTAATTTCCATGTATTTATTCAGTCTCCAAATTTCTTCTTATTACTGATTTCTAGCTTTAATCCCTTGTGGTCTGAGAAGATACTGATATAATTTCAATTATATCGGTATATATATTATGATCATCAGCATATATATATGATCATCTGCAAAGAAGGGAAACATGACTTCCACTTTTCCAGCTTGGATATTTTTCATTTATTTATCTTGTCTTATTGCTCTAATTAGGAATTCCAAAACTATGTTCAATAGGAGCGGTGAAAGTGGGCATCCTTTTGCTGTTACAGTTCTTAGAGAGAAGGCTTTCACCTTTCCCCATTCAGTATAACATAAGCTATGGGTTTGCCATATATGGCCTTTATTATGTTGAGGTATGTTCCTTCTATGGCTAGTTTGCTGAGAGTTTTTTTTTTTTTATCATGAAGCGATGATGAATTTCATCAAATGCTTTTTCTGCATTTATTGAAGTGATCATATGTGTTTTTTCTTCATTCTGTTGATGTGATGAATCACATTTATTGCTTTACATATGTTGAACCATCCTTGCATCCCTGAGATAAATCCCACTTGATTACGGTGTACTAACTTTTTGATATGCTGTTGGGTTCAGTTTAATAGTGTTTTGTTGCAGATTTTTGTATTTACATTCATCAGATATTGGCCTATAGTTTTGTTGTTGTTGTGTGTTTTTTTCTTGTTTTGGTATTAGGGTAATGCTGGCCTCAGAGAATAAGTTAGGAAGAGTTCCTACCTCGTAAATATTTTGGAATAGTTTGAGAAGAATTAGTGTTAGTTCTTTTGTATAATTTGGTAGAATTCAGCAGTAGTGCCATCTGGTCCTAGGCTTTTCTTTGTTGAGACACTTTTTATTACTGATTTAAACTTATTACTTGATATTAATCAGTTCAAGTTTTCTACTTCTTACTGTTCAATTTTGGTAGGTTGTACATGTTGAGCAGTTTTTTCATTTCCTCTAGGTTTTTCAGTTGTTTATTGTATTGTTTATAATAGTCTCTAATGATCTTTCATATTTCTGTTGTATCAGTTGTCATATCTTTTTTGTTTCTGATGTTGTTAATTTTGATTTTCTCTTGTTTTTTTGGTTAGTCTAGCTAATGGCTTATCAACTGTGTTTATCTTTTCAAAAAGGCAACCTTCGATTTCATTGATTCATTGTATTTTTTATCTCTATTTTTTTCATTCTGCTCTGATCTTTATTATTTATTTTCTCTATTAATTTAGGGTGGTTTGTTCTTGCTTTTCTAGTTCTTTGAGTTGCAACATTAGATTGTTAATCTGAAATCTTTCTATGTTTATGATGTAGGTGTTTAATATTTTAAACTTCCCTCTTAGCACTGATTTTGCTGTATTTTGTAAGTTTTGGCATGATGTTTCCATTTTCACTTGTCCCCCAAAATTTTTTTATTTCCCTTTTTATTTATTTATTGACCCAATGGTTGTTTAGAAACATGTTGCTTAATTTCCATCCATTTATTCAGTTTCCAAAGTTGTTTCCCTTATGATTTCTAAATTTTTTTTCATTGTGGTCTGAGAAGATACTGATATAATTTGTTTTTTTAAATTTGTTGAAATTTGTTTTATGACCTAACATATAATCTATGCTTGTGAATATTTCATGTGCTGAAGAGAAGAATGTGTATTCTGCAATTGTTGGAAAGAGTGCTCTGTAAATATCTGTTAGGTGCATTTATTATAAAGTGCAGTTTTAATCCAATGTTCCACTGCCAATTTTTTATCTAGATAATCTGTCCAATGCTGACAGTGAAGTGCTAAAGTCTCCAGTCACTAACTTATAAGCCACCCCATAAAAATCAAAGTGACAATGGGGCAAGCTCTTAAGTTATCATATGTTAGAATGTCAATAACAGTAGATAGCTCCTCAGTCCTTAACAGGGAGATAATGGGACCAAATTCTTTCCAAGCTGGCTCCCTTATTTATAGAAAGATTAATTAGATAAGCTACAAGTATTCTCAAAGGATTGCTGATTCTACCACTGGCTTCCCAACAGAGGAGCTGGGATCCACACTCAACAGAACAAGGCATTTCAAGCCCAGGAGAGTCAGACCCCACCTTTCTCCAGTCAGTGCCTTTGCTTTCCTCTTCTTTGCTTGCCCTTGAATAATTATCAAGAACTGAGGTGGACGTGGTGGAAAATAAGGAACAAAACCCAACATCCACAGTTATTTGAAATGTTTGTGCAATGCCTCTGACATTTCTTTTCTGTACAATGTTAACTTCACTTTTTCATGTCAAGTGAAGTAGAATATTCCATAGCCATTTTAGAATCACATCAAAGATACAGTTCTCTCCATTATTCGTGGTATACATGAATCACCTGATCCATGGGGACTCCAGTTTTCCTAACTCACTTATAGAGAGTTTCTGTGCACAAATTAGGTTTGGGGTTAGGGCTAGGGTCTATCCAGGAGGTTCTTGGGGTCTACTTCTAAGGAGTGAATACAAGGAAACCAGCTTCCCTTGAAGCTTCAAGGGTATGGAGAATATCTTTTTCTGTTTAACTTTTCTTTGTTGTGTTCATTTGAGGGAAACTGGGAGCTGATGGAAGTGCTAAGGACCCCTAAAGCATGCCTTAGTGCCTTCACTTGAGTAAAAGTAAAACAAAGCAAAGTGTCCTCTTCTCATTTTTAGAAGCAGTCTTGGCAAGACATACTTTTCCTCTGAGCAAGTGTCTTTGAAGTGATATCTCCAGTGACAGTCCAAATAAGGCAATTTAATCACATGATTCCACCAACTCCCTCCATCCCTAAAGACCCAGTACATCATCAGATCTTTGTATTTTAAGCTAGCTAATCACAAACAGAGCTTACAAGTCTAGGTAAATTGTTGTCTAGTTCTATCTAGGTTTCATTTCTACTTGACTTGTGTTTTCAACATATTAAACAATGACATACACATACTTAATCGGAATGCCAATTTTTTAAAAGAACATTATAGAATTTTATGGTCCTTTCCTGCATCTCTGTCAAGTATCAGTTATTGGATGATGCAGACTTGTTTGCAAACCAGCTTCAGCCCCACAACATAGCTTGTGATGCTGGATGACTCATCGGCCCTGAAAAACTGATATTTTCAGATGACCTTTTTTGGAATTCTGTCATTTCAATCAGTTTAAACTTGATCTCCAAGCTGCCAATTGCAGGGGGCCAGCCCCTGCGGAGAGACTAGGTGGGTCCCTGGAAGGTGTGGTGGCATCGGTGATTATTCTGGAGAAATGAAGAGACTGGACTCCTGTCTAGTGCAGAAGCCGATTCTGTAGGAGGGATAGATATAAAGAGAAAGAAAGAGAAAGAAAATGGACAACTGTACAACTCATTGAGCAGAAGCCATTTAATGGAGGTTTCCATGCTCCTTTTATCCTAAATTCTCACAGGTTAAATAACAAGACTGTCACGTGAACACAAAACCAGGTGGATGAGGGGCACCAGCCCACCCACCAGGTGTTTCCTCAGGCATGAGGAAGAACAAATCTCAAAATTGTTTTACTGTTTCCCATGCTTGGTTAATGTTCCTCAAAAGCAACACAACAATTCTGACATCACAATATTCTAATGATCAATAACTTCTAAGGCTTATGCATATATAACACCTAATGACTAACTTAAATCCTAATACCTTTCTTATTCTAAGCTAATTAGCACAAATCCTAGCTACTATGCTAAGGTTCCCACTGCGTGGTTGCTATGACAACTCTTAGCAAATATAATTTAAACCGGTTCTTAAAGAATGTGGCCCAGTCCAAGGATCACGCTGGGCTCTCTTCAAAATTAACATAGCATTCTATTCCATAAAAGTAATATCCTAAATAATCACTAACCTAGAATAACTAAAGTTAAACAATTCTTAATATTAAAACTACCTATCCTACAATTCTTCTAAGTACATAGTATAAGCTTAACTTAATTCTACTAAACCAAAAACCTTACACTAATTATAGTTAAAACTGATTTTAAAAGAATGTGGCCCAGTCCAGAACAAAGGCTGGGCTCTTAGGAATGTGGCCCAGTCCAAAGTACACGGTGGGCCACTTCTCGGAACAACTGATTACAATCTCTCAACAAAAATGGCTGTTCTAAAATCCTATATATCTACTTTAACTCCTATAAAAGTTTCTAATTC
>CAUYQG010083120.1:0-36991 GCA_963574415.1 Tarsius wallacei
TCCAACGTATTACCACAAGAAAATGACTGACTGTGGTGGGAAACTACGGGGCGGGGGAGGGGTAGGGTGATGGGACTAATGGTAGTAAATATCTGTCTGGGGATTGGGAGACACCTCTTATCAACAAGGGTGCCTGAACGAGGCATATTTGTACACCTAACCCTTAACTGTACCCCACAATATCATAATAAAAAATATTGAATAAAAAAAATCAGAAATGTTTCTTCAGAAGGACAGGAATGTTGCAATTTTAAATAGGACAGACTGGGAAAGCCCCTTGAGGACATTTATTTGAGCAAAGAATTGAAAAGCGTAAGAAAGGGAGCCCTGTGGTCATTAGAAGGACAGAACACAGCAGAATAAAGTCTCAGGTAGTGGAAAAATGCTAAGGGAAGGACATTGCCGCCATTCAGGACGACGTGGCAGGAGAATTTTGGAAAGTGGATAAATGGGTGCAAGTGGTTAGGAAGCACCAGATTGGCAGAGCCTTGCAAGGCTGAATATGATTTAACTCAGCCAAATGCAGCGCTATTAGAGAGATTTGGGAGCAGTGATCTGATTTACATTTTAAAAAGATCACTCTGGCTGCTCTGTTAAGTATTGACTGCTATACTAAAGAGTGAAAACAGGTTGATTCCATGACATTGCTAAACATATTCAATGTGGTATGTAAAAAAAAGAGAAACGTTGAGAATGACTTCAAGATTTTTAGTCTGGGTATCCTGCAGTTTATTTTAAAAAGTGTAAAATACAGGGAAAGTAACCATAAGCTATGTAGTGTCTTAGAATTGTATAGTGTGCTATACCCAAATATAGGTGACATATTCTGTGATTAAAGAAATTTATGTGCAAGAAAATGGATTCCAATTCAAGGCTAAAATGAGGGAGGATCTCGTGTTTGCCGTTGATATAGCTGAAGTCAGTATTCAAAGTTCATGCATTCACTGTTTCATTCAACAAGTATTATTATTATTATTACTACTATTATTATTATTTTGCCTGACTACAGTACTTCAGGTACTATTTTGGGCATTGGCAGTATAATAAAGCCTAAGTTCAATTAAAGTAGACAGACAGAGAATAAACTAAAAAAGTAAGATGGTAGATATGTAATATAGTGATAAGTGCTTAGGAGGATTCTCCAGAGAAGGAGAATATAAAAGATCTGTGCTAAAAGGGGTTGAAACATTGAAAAAGATGCCCACAGCAAAAGATGGCCATTGAAAAATGACTTTTGAGTAAATACATTTAGGAAGTGATGAGCACACCATGATGATACTTGGTGAAGGACATTTCAGCGGAAGAAAAAATAAAATGTGAAGTCTAATTTGGACTGTCAGCCAAGCTCTAATAGGGTTTTCAAGGATGGCAGATACTTGCACATTGGTGAAGGAGAGGATCCATCAATAATGATTCAAGATACACAAGCTGATCTACAGAAACTGTGATATTGTAGCCCATCATCACATAACAGAGTCTCATTCTTAATTTGAGGTTTAGGACCTATATTCTGATCCCTCCTGTTGGGGAGTAAAAGAGGTTCAACTTAGTGATGGATTCGGACATGATTAAGTCAGGTGTTGCAGAAATGGTGTTGATTTACAACTGGAATGTATAGATTCTAACTTTATCTTTGGTGATACCTAGATGTTTGGTGTTTGACTTTTGGCCAAGAGAAAGGTAGTGAACTTCATGATATAGTGTGTAAGGTCTGAGAATCCCCAGCAATTCCCCAAGTTAGTTGCTTTACTGATGGTGCACAATTAGCCTAACTGGTTTGACAAACCTGACTTGACTGTGTGAACAATGGAAATTGCAAGAGTTCCCCACTGAAATCTTCATTCATTGATGGCTGTCGTGAAACTGAGGTTCTTTGTATATATCTTGACTATTCAAGGTGGATTAAATACAGTCCATGTATATGGTGTTAGGCCCATGAGGAATTTGGGTTGTGGAATGCCTTTTGGACACCTGATGCAAACAGGCGTTCCTTTTTTTTTATACAAGCCTTATATGGGTATATTCTGTGAAGTCTATTGAGTCATTTCAAATATCTCAACTGAGGAAACAATACAAGTCCAGTGTAAAAAGAAGAGATATCACGAATGAGGTTTACACTATGTACACCTAGATGGATCTGGGGAGACAGTGACATGTAGCCAGTGGACTTCTCGAGTAGAAAGCAGATCACTCCAGAGGTCTCCAGCTTTAGATATGATCACAAACTGATTATCTTCATTGCCAATTGATGCATACTATAAAAAAAAATCAAGTGCTGAAGTTTATAAATAAATTAAGTAGTTATAATTTTAATAGATATTTAAGGTAATGGAAAGACATAGCATAGACTTAATATACAGATAAAAGGACATAACATGGATTTAATATACCCAATGAGTAGCCATTTCAACATTGCCTAAATCTCATGTTTTTCTAGTGGTTCACTTAACTTACTCTCTAACCACTAGCTAAGGACAGAGCTGGTTTCTCAGAGGTAGATATTGATAATTGTTGCACAGCTCCCTCCTCAGTTTGCTTTGCACTAATTAGCTTTCCTATTTCAAGTGTTTACCTCCACCCATAGGACCCAAATTAACCTGATCAGTCCTTCCTGACCTTTGTGGCAGACAGACCCCACCACCGTGGCAGCAATCATGTGACTAACCCACCCATCTGGCTGCTGTCTAACACCTGACATCGGTACCTGCACTTACCTGTCCCCTTTGTGATGACATGGAGCAGACCACCACCCAAACACCTTGACGACCTGCCCCCATCAAGGGGAGTATTTAAAAGCATTCAACCATGAGCAACCAGTGGTCATTGCCTTACTAGACTCTGGTGTGACCATGTGCTCTTTGAGCTATGGCCATTGCCATGTTTCCTGGCTTTGGCCCCCTCCCCTACCTTGGGAAAGATAATCTCCTTTCTCTCTCTCTCTCTCTCTCTCTCTCTCTCTCTCTCTCTTTCTCTCTCTCTCTCTCTCTAATTTAATTTCTAAATAAACTTTATTTTCCAATTTAGCTTCTGTGCAATTCTTTGCATCTTTCATGTGGTATCTGATCACACACCAGATACCCACAGCCCCAGTGGGCCTGACCCAACATTCTGGAGGCACTGCTGGGAGTGTGACCTAACAGGTATCTGTAGTTTTTTCATTGTGAAATAAATGAAGTAATATATATTCTGGAAAAGCTGCCATTACACCAAAATGTCTTTTTATTGAGAATAGCAAAAGGAATTTTTATTTGTTTAGTTCACTGATGATTCTTTAGCACTTTTACTAGTCTTTAGAAGACATTTAATAAACACTTGTTGAAAGGACAAATAAACCACAGTGTTGAATTTAAATGCTAGCACTTTATAGATGTCATGTCTATCGATGAGTGGAGTACGACATTTTAATTAGTTTTCAATGATCCATAAAATATCAGGAAGAAGAGATGAGATAAAGATAAGAAATCCATCAAGTTAAAAAAGAAAAGACCTTGAATCAATCATAAAAAGAATAGGAATTATTTCTAAACAAATCTGGGATAAAGAAAGCAGAATTTTGCACTAATTGTAAGTCACCATGAAAGTATAAGCTATTATTTTGCAAAGTTGCTATCTTGGGCAGTGTCCCATTACACTTACCTACAGATAATTTTGAAATGAACATGTTTATGGTATTGCTGTCTATACTTATTGCTTTGTATGCATTTACCTTTCTTTTGGAAAAACAAGCTACTATCTTTCTTGGAGAATTGCTTTTTGTTTTTTCACATTGCATAAGGCCATGTAAAGCTGTGGAGAAATGTGCTTTGCTCATCTTTAGCTGCTAAAACACTTAATGTTCTGGTTCACGTCTTTTCTGGTGCTGGATTTTAAAGTTTCTGTTTAATTCTTTAATTCCCTGATGTCCCCCAAATAAATCCCAGTTTTCTTCAAAATTGCCAGAAAAAAACTTCTTTGGTTTACGACCAATCATATATGTTAGAGAAAATATGCTGTGTAAGATGTACTATGGACTGTAGTGTGTTTTTCAGCTTTAAAAATAAAAACAGGAAGGTATAGATTATGAGTCAGGGAGAACTATATTTTTTACAAGGTTTGCACAGCTCCTGAGAATTCATATGGATTGTGTCTTGCATCACAACATGATTCTAATAAAATAGAAGGGATCGGAAGCAGATAATTTCTTCTGAGCCCATTTATGGTGCTTGCATTTCTAGCTCTTTCTCTGTTTAGTATTTTTTTTTCTTTTGAGTTGGAGTCTCACTCTGCTGCCCAGACTGGAGTGCAGTGGCCACTCCCAGCCACCGCAGCCTCGACCTGCTGGGCTCCGGCGATCCTTCCGCCTCAGTCTTTCAAGTAGCTGGAACTACAGGCGCGCGATACCACGCCCGGGTAATTTCTGTTTCGTATTTGACCTCAAAGAACCAAATACAGCATCAACCACCATGATGTGAACTTTCCCCAACACCAAATGCTAATTGGAGCAGAACCTTGTATGTAAGACTTTTATAAATAAAATTGAATAAAATTGAATAAACTAAAATGAATCCCTTTAGCTGCTTATATTCTTAATATTTCAAGCATCCTGTATCTTGATTTTATTCATTTATTTTTTAATTAAAATGCTTTTATTTCCTGACAGTTATTAGAGATTCATTTAGATTTTAAACATGCGATTTCCTAAGTTATTACAGGTATTTATCAATACCTTTAAAATGAATCGCAATCTTTTCTTCTTATTTTTATATTTCTGAATTCTTCCCACAAATTAGATGGTTGTATAGCATGTATGTCCTTGTAAGCCAATACTTTCTACTCAAATGCTATGTTTCTAATTTAGCAGGAAACAGAAAGAGCTTGAGTGGCAATTTTGAACTTATTTTCTAACTCCTAGGATCGGGAGTTCAAATTTCCACAAAGACCAAACAAACAATGAAAAGAAATTTCTAATATTTAAGGAACAGCATGACACATTGCAAAACTGATATGTACCATATGAGCCATAAACTTATTTTTTTCATATAATTGTACACCATGGCACTATTATTAGGGACTACCTGTCATTTGAGTAGTTTCTAGAGTAACCCTCACCCCAAAATGGCATTGCCTACTTAGATCTGATATAACACACAGAATAAACATGTTTTGTCTCAATCACTTTCACTACACTGCCCCTATATGGTATTGCTGTGTGTAATACCTGTTTTCTTTCCTCTGCAGGTCCAAGATGATTGTACTAAGAACCCAATATTAAAAAAATCAACTTATAAGACATTTACTTGATGATGAAATTGTTCATCATTCAAAATTTTGCCTAAACAGGATTGACCTTTGTCCACCATTTTCTTTCTTAAGAATACGATTCTTAGCCGGCTCGGTGGCTCAGCCTGTAATCCCGCACCTTGGGAGGATGAGGTGAGTGGATTGCCTGAGTCCTCGGGTTCGAGACCCGCCTGGGCAACTTGGCGAGCCCTCATCTCTACAATAAATCAAAAAATTAGCCGGGCGTGGAAGCGAGCGCCTGTAGTTCCAGCTCCTTGGAAGGCCGAGGTGGAAGGATCGAGGGAGCCCAGCAGGTTGAGGCTGCGGTGGCCGGGAGCGGCCACTGCACTCCGGTCTGGACGACATAGTGAGACTCAAACTGGAAACAAAAAAAAAAAAAAAAAAAGAATATGATTCTTAGCCAGGCATGGTGGCACGTTGGCACATACCTGTAGTTCCAGCTAGTTGAAAGGCTGAAGCAGAAGCATCACCTGAGGCCAGCAGGTCGAGGCTGCGGTGGCCGTGAGTGTGCTACTGCATTCCAATCTGGGCGACACAGTGAGATTCCAATTTAAAAAAAAAATGGTTTGGGGCCAGATGCGGTGGCCCATGCCTGCGATCCTAGCACTTTGGGAGACTGAGATGAGAGGATCGTTTGAGCTCAGGAGTTTGGGACACGCCTGGGCAACATAGCAAGACTTTGTCTTTACAAAAATTTAAAAAATTAGCCAGTCTTGGTGATGCACATATGGTCTCCGCTACTCAGGAAGCTGAGGCAGAAAAATTACCTGAGCCCAGGAGTTTGAGGCTATTGTGAGCCTTGATTGTGCCACTGCACTCCAGCCTGGATGACAGAGTGAGATCCCCAACTTAAAAAAAAAAAAAATTTAAAAATATGATTTCATTTGGGAAAAGTGAAAAGAATCTGGGCTGAACGCATTTAGAAGAATGTCAAAGCAAGTGGGGGTGAAGATAGTCTATACAGGAACCAAAATTATGGAAAAATCAAATTATGAGTACATTGAAGAGATAAGTACAAAAGTGCAGTTAAATTATACAAAGTTCTAGAAACACATGCTAAATAAAAAGTGAGGAATTTGGTTACGAAAGCCAATTAAATCATATAAAAGAGCTTGTGAGTGAATGACGGGATGTTGGGCCAGTTGTCAACTTACCGCCTCTGGTTTTTAAGTCCATCCTTGATGGCCCACTCTGCAAAAATAGAACCAAGCCTGGTACATTAATTTTTCCTTTGTCAACTGGCACAATGTATCAGTGCTTTTTAGGAAGAAGAGGTTTGTTTTTCCGGTGGGCTCCTATTACATGGCTCCTAAGTACCGAAGGAAAAGGTTTCTTCAACCTCAGACTCTTTCAGTGTATAGAGAGCAACTGCTACCTCAGTATTTTTGCTGCATCCTCACCTCAGAAGGGTGTGATCAGATACCTCCCCA
The DNA here is from genome assembly GCA_963574415.1 of Tarsius wallacei. Taxonomy (NCBI): domain Eukaryota; kingdom Metazoa; phylum Chordata; class Mammalia; order Primates; family Tarsiidae; genus Tarsius; species Tarsius wallacei. The sequence continues at coordinate 6,711 of CAUYQG010083120.1, forward strand.
TGAACGGTTTCCTACAGCACTCACTCCAGTGGCTTTCTAGCAAGAATCTAATATGGCACCTCTTCACAGATGACTTTTCTGGACTTTCAGAGTTACTTCAGGCTACACTTTCTCTAAAGCCTTAAAGAGGCCTTGGTGGAGGCCGCACGCTCTGGCTTGGGCGGGTGCTCTATCTCAGCCCTGGGTTAGTGGTTGCTCCTTGTATATGCTGTTCCTTTGTTTTTTACTGTTTTCTTCACTCTTACTAGCGAACTTCCCGCTAGTCCAATCCCCTGTTAACATTAACAAATCTTTACATCAAACTTTCCCTGTCCAGATTTCTGTATGCTTTGCTCCCTGATTGGATTCTGGCTGATACAGATGGCAAGGAAATAGCATCATTGAATCATCCCCATGAGGGCTCCTTAGAGGATAAAACTTGATCAATCCAGGAAATTTATATGTATTTATTCCCTTATTTAGATACAGAATGGTTACTTTCAGAAAAGAACATGTGGCTAATCTACTTTATGAAATTGCATTGATACTTATTCACATCTTTCACATGGTTGGGGGTTGTTTAGAAGCATCCAGAAATAAAATAGAGGGAGAGGAAGACATAACTTTGCAAACACTGATATTTTCTTCAAAACAAAACCAAATAATCATCATACTTCTATTGTCAGTGATTGAGGATTCCTTTCAACTGTCCAAGGTCTTCAGGCTTCTCTTTTGATTTAACTTGAGTTTCCCCTACTTTTGTTTCAGTAGTCAAGCTTGGTTGGGTTTATCAAGTCCCTTCTTTTCAAGACTGAGTTTAGAAATGTGCAACTTTCTAGAAAGTAAATACAAACATCATTACTTAGCCCATCCTTCTAGAAAGCAAGGATTTGTGATAACTAGGTAGATGATGGTGTACAGAGACAGTCAAGGTACTTTTTGCTAATACAAAGCCCAAACCAGACCACCTCTAGACTTCCAAATATGATGTTATTCTGTGAATTTTCATTAATTTTACATAATCCAAATAAGAATCTGCTTATTCCTATCCACCTGGAGTTCCTTGTTTAGATTTCAACTCCAAAATTCTGATGTGTACTTATATCACTCAAGCTATCCCAGTCTGCCTCTGAGTTTGGGGTGTGAACTTCATTATTGGTCGCATGCCTGAAGTATTGTTAGAGTTGCCTTCTTTTCCTCTTCAACTTTAATTCCCTGAGAGAAAGAATTAAGGGAAAGATCTGGGTAGTGGTTAAATCCATGATTATTAATTGTCCCTACATATTTATTTAAGTTCCTCTGAACTTTCAATCTGAAGGCATCAACAGATTAACATATATATATATTCTGTTTAGTTATGGTGCTACATGTACACTGCTCCTCTGGCTAATGACATGCAGTTTGAAATTACATTGTCTATCAGTAGTTACTTTGTTCTAAATACAGTTCAGGGTCATGACCATAAAGCAGTTATCTGCAGTCCCTAGTTCTTACAGCTTTGGGCCCAGGAACAGCTTCTGGTAGCAACGTTGCAGGTTGACGTTTTAAAATAGTCCATTTCTGAAAGTGCCAAATTCTTACCATTATTAAAAATCATTTTCTCTGGTCCATGACGATGTGATTATTAGACAAAATATCAAGTTATTTATTGCAACTTGCTTGTACCAGCAGATTCAAAAATCGAAGGCTGGGAAGTGTGTATTTGGTTTAATTGTGAAGTCAGACAAAGCTTTGAACTAATTTAACCATTCCTATAGTCTGTTCACTATCTCCAAATGATTACAATTTCCAAATAAGCTAGGGGTCCTTGGAAGCTGGGAGAAATAGTTATTTTTCACTTTTCATTTTTAGCAAGATTGTTTTAGATGGCCACAATTTAGAAAAATTTGTATTATACTGTGCATAGCTTTAATTTGTTAGCTAGTATGTAAAATTTATAATAGTCAGTTATTCCCAGATTTGTGTATCCAACTTCAGAATATTTTCTATATTCTATTTGGATTTTTCATAGTATTCAAGAACCCTATTTCATGTTACTAATATTATTTTTTAAAATCAGACATACTAGTGAATGTAACATCTTTGGTTCCAAGGTGAGGTTGCTGAAGACAAAACCTATTTCCAAAAAACCATTTACCAGTGTGGGCTTTTATTACATGGATTAATTTCTGCACGGATTCACATTAACAACAAAAATAATTTAAATGGAGTTTTATTTGTATTTACCTGTCTCAGATACTACTAATCTTTTTCATTACACCAACGACATTCCTCAAAAGACACCCCTCTTTCCCAAATTGTATTCCCTCTGTAGTTCTTCCAAAGGCACTTAAATTTTTCTTTCAGTCTCAGCCTCATCTGGCTCTTCTTTTTCTTTTCCTCACTGTTTTTCTTTCTTTCTTTCTTTCTTTCTTTTTTTTGATGGGTTGTTTTGTACACAAATATGTTACTATGTGTGCTTTTGACTGACTTTTGATTAATGTAACATAACAGGGCCACCTGAATTATTTGTTTACAAACTAGCTGGAAAGTCACCCTAGAGAAGAAATTCTGCCAATAGAGCTGTCTGTGGCAGGGATGATTTTGTTGTTGTTGTTGTTATCTATTGGATTGGATGCTATTACATTACTGCTATAAACAGTTTGCAATGAAATCAGTCCACGTGAAATACTCAAAACTTTCACTAAATTCTTTGTCTGTTAAAGAAGAATCAGGTTATTGGACTGGTTGGTTAAACTAAAAAGTGATGATAACCAGATTTCACTTGTACTTACTGTTTCTAGCAGGAGCTTTATTTCTTTTAATTGATATTTTATCTTATTTTTCTAAGAGCCCATTTAAATTGTTTTCATGTTCCTCAAGATCACAGCCACACTACAGAAATTGAAACTTTGTGTTAAACTAAAAAGTGATGATATCCAGATTTCTCTTGCACTTATGCTTCTAGCAGGAGCTTCATTTCTTTTCAACTGATATTTTATCTAATTTTTATGATAGCCCATTTTATTTTTTCTTTATTTTAAGGATGTACAGTACAAATGCACATCAAAACCACATTGAGACACCACCTAACCACAGTAAAAATGGCCATCAATAACAAAACAAACAACAACAGATGCTGGCAAGGATGCGGAAAAAAAGGAACACTTCTACAATGCTGGTGGGAATACAAACTAGTGTAACCTCTTTGGAAGACTGTGTGGTAATTTCTGAAAGAACTAAAAACTGACCTTCCATATGATCCAGCAATCCCCCTATTGGGAATATACCCGGAGGAACTCAGGTCATTCAACCAAAAAGATACCAGCACATGCATGTTTGTTGCAGCTCTAGTCACAAAAGCAAAAACATGGAACCAACCATGCTGTCCATCGAAGCTGGACTGAATAAAAAAAAATGTGGTACACATACACAATGGAATATTATGCAGCCATAAATAAGGACAAAATGTGGACTTCTCAGCAACTTGGATGGATTTAGAATCGGTCATACTCAGTGTTCTATCACAGAAACAAAAAACAGAGTACCATATGTTCTCAGTCATAAGAGAATATTGAACGATTATCATAATACTATGAGAAAGAGATTGGCAGTAGTGGGAAAATGCCGGGGAAGGAGCCCAGCTCATCAACAAGGGTGCTTGCATCATGAACATTTGTATACCTAATCCGCACTGTTTTTCACAGTTCTTTATTTAGCAACTAGGCTAATGTAGAAAGTTTTCCCATGGGCAAGAGTTAGTAAAAAAAACATGTGAATCTTCAGACACTGACCTTTTTTGCCCCGTTGCAAAACAATCCACCATTATTTTAAGTGGTCTGTTTATAAAATTATTATGTTGATGAGTATGGTAATCTGCTTTTTGTCACTGAGTATTATGAGCAAATGAGCACACTTGAATACCTATTCTAAAAACAACTTGCATGTCAGAAATGCCATGAGATGTGAATATTTTTACAACCTATATCATTGAAGTATCTTCTGTGAACATTTAAGCTTTTAAGTGCATAGTTTTCTTGGTATTCTGCTTTACAAGTCAGGATTTTCATTCATCTGAGCAGTCTGATCTGGGAATTTCCACTAATGCAAATATTAAACTGTTAGATTCAGAATATATTCAGTGGCATGAACACTTATTTTATGTTAATTTATAACTTTCCAGGAAAAATAATGAAAACCTAACATACAATTTCTGTATTACCTTTGAGCAGCTTTAAGCTTTTCCAATGAAAGAAAACATTAAAATTAGTCTAAATTTGTCTCATTGATGATTTTTTTTATGGAATGAATGTTTGTATCCTCAACAGATTTATAGATTGAAGCCCTACATCCCAAAGTGATGATATTAGGAATTGGGGCCTTTGGAGTGGAGATTCCATGATGAGACTGGTGTCTTTGCAAGAAGAGAAAGAGAGATTAGAACCTGTTTTCTTTCCATCATATGAAGACATAGGCAGAAGGCAAGCAGCTATCTGCAAGCCAGGAAGAGAGAGACTTCTCACCAGGAATCGAATCAGCCTGCAGCTTATCTGGAATTTCCCAGACTTCAGACTGTGAGAAATTAATTCCGTTGTTGTTTTAGTCACCCAGTCTAGGATGTTTTGTTACAGGTGCTATTTAATATTATATAAGTGAATATATGAATATTTATATTACTTGAGATTATGAAGTTAAGAAGTTGACTACATTTATAATTATTCCTAAAGGTTTAGGGTAAATTAAAGAAAAAAATAGGAACCTAGTTTATTGTCACTGCATTTCTAGAAAGCAAAAGGGATCATTTGATCCTAGTTCTACACTAAGACCTTTTTGGCAAATTTGGATGGTACAATTCACTGGCAATGGAGGTGCTAGTTTTCATTCTTAGACAGAAGAATTCTGAGAAATAGTTAAAAGGTATTTCCTCTCCCTGCTCATGGTTTTGTATAGCTGATAACATAAAATGGTATTTTTATTCCTATGAATAATTGTTTAGTTTTACTGAATTTCATAGCCCATATTATTAATAAATAGAAGTAAATATGTATATATAAACTACTAAATTAAATAATTAAGAGTACTAAAAGTGTATAGAAAAAATGATATTTATAGCACCTCACTTAAAAATCAGTGTCTTTTAGAAATTCTAGAATTGATGTTATCAGAAATTTTCACTTCATTTTTATTGAAGTGTGTATTTGATAATTAACTGTAAGTAATATACCATTCAACAGTGTGAGCGTAAATCACTTTTATAGATGATACAGTTAATATCATTTTTCAATTAGGTAAAGTCTTACTTGTAAGCAGAAAGGATAGGCTTCTAATGTTACAATTTTTGTTGAAATATTTTCCTAGTTATATATTCTTAATTGTGAAAGATGAAAACAGTCAAACATGAGGTAAAACACAATACTACCCATATATTTTACCATTAAATTTCAGTAATATTGACTTCCCTAATTTCTATATACTAGCTATTTTATATTATGTTCTTGATAACGTGGAAAACTTCTAGCAAAGTATTTATTATTTGTGAGAGGCTGGTATAAGTCAAAGCATTTCATATAGAGAGCAATTACCTATATAACAATTCCAAGTAGGGTGTTTAGATTTTTCTGTCATGCATTACTTTTGACAATTCTATAAGGAGCTCAGAACTGTTCCCTTGCATGCTAGCCTTCACTCCTTGTAGCTCTAATCACCTTAAGTAATTAGACCTGTGGAAAAGAACCGTCCAGAATAGTCAAAGGCTATTCAGACTGTAGTGTAAAAAGCCAGGGATTCATTTTGTGTTTGGTAGCATTAAAAAACATTAATGATTCCCCATTAAATAAACTTGCCAGCACATTTAAAAAAATCGATTGAGGGTAAGAACAATCATCTTTTTATTCTGTTTTACAGGGAAAGAAGTTAGATAGGGCTAATTTTGATGTCTCATTTCTGTATAAAAAATATATTGATTCTTATGTGCTCAACTGAACATTCTAAGCGTGCTACTGCACAGTGGGTGGTTTTATTTAAAAAAAATACCTTTCAATGTGATTGCTATTATACTGATAATGATTTTAAACAGAAAGCTTTGCTCTTGTGAAGACGACGGTAAATTAATGAACCTGATGCAAACAATTTGGTTCCAAAAGTTGATGCTTTAAATTATACCCTCTGGCTAAAAGAAGTTAAAAATTTTGGAATTGCAAATTTGACCCAAATGCAATCTTAACAATTTGTGAGAAAAGAAATAATCTTGTCCCCCACCACGTTTCCTTCCAGTATGGCAGAATTGATTTGATAAAAATAAAATCTAATTTTGCCCCAGATTTGAAAGTTTTCAAGTCTCCCATGTGATTCCCAAAACCCTGATGAAGTTTTTACTTGTCTTGAGACAGAAAAGAACAAAAAGAATGATGTGACAAAATGTGCATAAAACTAACAGTACCCAATTTATCAAACTATTTTGTATTTTCACATTATTTTCTATTATTACAGTTTTAAAATGGCTTTTCAGTTTTGAAATAAGGGTACCAATAAATATTTATTATTTCCTAATCATATTTGCAAAACGACTACTACTGACAGTTTTATGAGATCTCTCTCACCTTTTTATTTGTATTTATTTCATTTTTTAACTTTATTTTATTTTACTTTACCTATCTATGAATTCAAATTGTTGTCATTGGCCAACTCATTGAAGTTAAAAATCCCCAGCATAATGTTCAAAGCCTTATATTTCCAGATCCATATTTCATAATTTCCTTTTTTTTTTTTTTTGAGTTGGAGTCTCACTTCGTCGTCCAGGCTGGCATACAGTGGCACACTCACAACCACTGCAGCCTCGACCTGCTGGGCTCAGGTGATCCTTCTGCCTCAGCTTTCCAAGGAGCTGGAATGACAGGCACGTGCCACCATGCCCAGCTAATTTTTTGATTTATTGTAGAGATAAGGTCTTGCTAAGTTGCCCAGTCTGGTCTTGAACCCCTGGGCTCAGGCAATCCTCTCGCCTCGGCCTCCCAAAGTGCTGGGATGACAGGCTTGAGCCACCATGCCCAGCCCATCTCCCATAATTTCTAAGCCACCTTTTTCCATGCAGTATATCCAACTCTTACTTTCCCAAGACTTTGCATTTGCTATTGCTTCTTCAGAAGCGCAAATCATATTTCAAGGCCTAAGGGTCACGTCTTTCCACCAAGAGGTCTCAAACACATTTAAGCATCCTTCCTCTCTCCTCTCTTCGTAGAGCCTGCTATGGTATTTGTCACATTGAATTTTTATCTTTTTGCTTTGCAATACTTCTGTAATTGTCCTTGCCACATTTTGTTATAATTTTTTAATGTTCTTGGCTTCTATGACACAATAAGCTCCTTGACTGTTGGAACCATGCCTAATTCATTCTTGCATTTCCATATCCTAGAATATAATGTATGCAATAGTCATTTAATTACAATTTCATGCATGAATTTCTGAATGAATGAATGAACGAATGACTCACCATATCTACCACTAGCTCTGAAAAAATTGCCATAAGTATGTATTATTTGCTAAGTGTACAGAGATGAAATTTAAATGTTTACATTATTGGTCCAGAAATTTTCAACTCTGTGCTTCACAATCACTTGCAGAGCTTTTAAATCCATATTTAGTCCTCAGTTTTAGAATGCTAAAATTGTGGTTTTGGAATGGTCTCTGATAATTACACATTTTTTTGTTTTAAATTTTCTTATGATTCTTATGTACAGTCAGATTGAGAACAATGTAGATAATTTCTAAAGCAAGTCTCATGATATAGTTGGTTCAACATTAGGAATTTAGAAAATGCAAATATGCAAATAAAAGTACAGATATATGTCCTTCACTTTCAATAAGTTTTCATTAATTATAGAATGCCAGTTTGACAATATTACTTTGCATGCATTTTGTTCCAGTTTAATTACTTCTGCAAAACTTAGTCTCAGAGAGTATTTAGGACATTTGCAAGACTGAGAACATTATTAACCACTACTCTGACCTTGAAAACTAGCTAGTAATGGACAAGATGACTAGTGTAGATGATAGAGTCGGAGTTTACAACTCCAAATAAATTCTGCTTTGATGTTTGTGCTACAGTATCTGTGTGATGATTTAGTGAAATTTTGCTATCTTCAACTCAACCAAAGCTTCACTTGAATAGGGAGTGTTGCTGTGATTTGATTAATCTAGTGACAGTTTGTGGTTCCACCTTTTGAGAAAGACAGTAAAATAAGATTTAGTTGTAATGATATGTACAGTATAGAGTTTCATAAAACCTTATCTCATAAAATGTCTGAATACCTTTCCAAGTGGTAAGCAAGAAGTAGAAAAATATAAGAATTTATGACAAAAATAATAAAGAAGGCTCTGCTCTCGAATGCCTGTCTGTACTGCCGGGACTCAGAAATAGCACACATTGAAGTGGAAACAATCTTGATGAAGCTGACGATCTAATATAACTGTTCTTTCCTCTCACTTGATTTGTGGAACAGCATCCATACAGATATAAAGTTTTCCCAACATCATTGTCAATGTGATCTGAAGCTTATGTGTCTTGGCCTTAAATCATTCTGGTTAGTTACTGGACAATTCACAGAACAGATTATTTTGTGCATAAAATTTGTAGGACTTTTATCTGTATTATAGCACTAAAATGATATACTCAAACGTACAAAATTTATTTGAAAATGAAGATCCAATCATTAACATAAATGAGATTGATAAATAATGCCATGATAAATAACCTGTGTGAATGTAGGTGCTCAATGGGGCTGCTCAGATTTGATCTCTGGAATAGATGAGATGTTATAGGTGGTGTGAATGATCATTAAAAAAACTGATTTTCAACTTTGTGCATTCAGGACAGCGGGTCATAATGAAAGTGCCCGATTATCAGGTTTTTCATTCCTCCATAGCAGTGACAAAAGGACTGCACTCCTGTAGTTGTGTTTCTTCTTGGGTTTGAGGCCACATAAAAGCCACTGGCCCTCTCTCCATGCCTCTGTGTAATCAGCCCTTACCCATATATATGATATGGGTACCACCCTCTTCTGTACCACCCACTGACGGAGGAAAACCAAAGGAGTGAGCATGTTCTACTGCTGTATAAAAAAATAATCAGAGGGAAAATTTAATGCAGAAGAAAGTGTTTTATATACCTACCATCACGTTCCCAGTTTACACTTTGCTGTCGTTACAAACATTGTATAATCTTAATCGTGTAGGTCAGAAGTGAAATGTTTTGTGAAATTTTTTATTTGTGAAAATTTTATTTAATTAAAATTGTGATACCTTCAGTTTTATATCTTATTAGCCTTTGAAAATAATAAAGGGGCCAGGCACGGTGGCAAACTCCTATAATCCCAGCATTTGGGGGGCCGAGTTTAGAGGATTGCTTAGCCCACAGGCTCAAGACCACCCTGTGCAACTTGGCGAGACCTCATCTCTATAATAAATCAAGAAAAAAACATTAGCCTGGTGTGGTGGCACATGCTTGTAGTTCTAGCTACTTGGAAGGCTGAGGTGGAAGGATTGCCTGAGCCTGGCAGGTCGAGGCTGCGGTGGCCATGAGCATACCACTGCTCTCCAGCCTGGGCGATAGAGTGAGACCCTGATTCTAATAATAATAATAATAATAATAATAATAATAATAATAATAAGTGAGTGTCCAGTGGTTCTTGAAGATGAAGTGTGAGAGGAAGAGGGGGGTTCTAGGTCCAAACCAATAAATCATGATAGAAAATTTGGCGGTTGTTATAATCTTCTGATTCATTTCAAAAGTATAACAAGGAATATGACCATAAAAGCTTCTTGTCACCATAAAATCTTCCTATTCATGGATTTTCCTGGACTGAAAACTCACATTTCCTGTTATCTTGTGTGCCATCTATGCCAAACTAAAAATGTTGGATTGCATCCAACAAAATTGAAAATATGCTTCACTACAGGTGATGGTTTATTTGACCCTCAAAAGTACTGATCATTTTTAATGGATATTTGAATCACCACAAAACTAAATAAGATTTTCATTTTAAAATGTCACATTTGTGAAAAGTCTCAAGAAGTGAGTTATTTGGAAGTAAAACTTACTACCCAGAGAAGGAAAAGTCGCACAATTGGTGAGAACCTAATAATGTATGTAAAATTAGAGTAACCAAAGTGCTAGGACAAGGTACAGTGTGAGAATTCAGAAAGGTTCCACTCTCAGAGAGTATGATAATAGACATTTTAATATCATGTCACAAGATGCTGAGCTTTGTGTGATAATCTGAAAAACAACAGCTTCTTTTTCAGGTTGATGGATTCCAAGATTTCCTCAGTAAATGTCATGCTGTAGCATTTGTAAGATTTGTGAATGACACGGAAACCCAAGGTTTTGTTTTGTTTTTTTCTGCTGCAAAGAATGACCTGAAACAACTAAAGGCCAAGATGTTTTTAATGTTTTTCCTCTTGTCTGAGAAAAAAGAGTCTAGTCTGTCTTAGAAGAACCATATTGACATTTCTGCTGATCACGACCTACCAATACTTGGCTCCTTGAGAGGTTTTTATATCTCTTTAAGCAAAAGATTGTCCCGATGTAATCATAACAATGCTTTCTCTACCAAGAAGCACTGGTGACAAAAGTTCTTAGAGGTGACAAGAAAAGATTCTGAATGATGCTACAAAAGGGTTTTACTTTATTAAGCAAAGGCCAGTTAACTTGAAATGTTTTAAAAATGGTGTGTACACCTAAACAAAGACCACATAAATCTGCTATACACAGAACTCTAGTGGCGTAGCAGATGAAACGTGTTCATCAGGTGTGAGCTGAGAGAGTTGGAGGAGTGATTTCAAGAAAATAATAGACCTGATTCAGCTGAGAGTTTCAAGACGAAATGCCGAAACTGGCTTATTTAGCTGATGTGTTTCTACAAACAAACCAGTTTAACAGATCTTTGTGAGGACCTTTAGAAATGTTATAAAAAGGAAACCCAGATCTGACAAATCAGTTGCAAAGGTAAATTAAAGTGCTTCCCCTACAGCTGAGCCTTGAGTGTGTGAAGAGGAGTCAGCAAGTTTTTCAAGATGACATTTAGAAAAATATAAATCTTATTTTGGCTTAGTAGTGTTATTTAACAGAAATTTATTATATCTGCATAATGAGTTCTTGAAATGGATAAAAAGTGGAGAATGGTTTTAAGGAAGTAAGTTAAGCTCAATTACCCTTTTTTTCCCTATAAGGCTGGCTAAAAATGTTGTTTTTTAGTTTTATGTAGGGGAAAACAGTCTAGCAAATATCATATGTCAGATAATATATTAAAATATTGTAGAGTAGAAATCTGTGAGAAGGCTTTAAAGCCTACTTAGATAAACTTTCTTTCTTGGAACTACTGCTATGTACTTTGTGGAAAGGAATAACTACAAAAAAGATAAATCTAACACCGAGTTCAAATTTGTATTAGTTTCTGTGGTTATATAACAAACAACCACAAACTTTGTGGTTCAATAAAACATCAATTTGTTAGCTTATGGTCTATAAGTCAGAAATCCAGCAAAATGGGTTGAATTCTATGCTCAGGGTCTTAACAAAAGGTGCTTTTAGATTATGTTTTTTGATCTTGTTTTTTGCTAGGTTCTGGGGAAGAATCCTCTTTGGAACTCGTGATTTTGTTTTTTAAGTTTTATTTTATTTGAAATTAATGCATAATAATTGTATCTATATATTGGTGTTCAATGTGATGTTTTGATAACACATTATTATTTTTCATCTTTTTGATAATACCCATTCTAACTAGAGTGAGGGGATATGTCACTGTATTTTTGATTTGCAATTACCTGATGATGAGTGGTGCTGAGCATTTTTTTATATGCCTGTATAACTTCTTTCCAGAAATGTCTGTTCAGGTCTTTTACCCATTTTAAAATATGATGATTGATGATGATGATGATTTTTTTTTTATATTGTGTTGTTTCAGTTTCATATATATTCTGGATATTAACCCTTTGTCAGGTGGGTAGTTTGCAAACATTTTATCTCATTCTGTAAATTGTCTTTTCACTCTGCTTAGTGCTTCCTTTGCCATGAAGAACCTTCTTAGTTTGACACAATCTCATTTGTCTATTTTTGCTTTTGTTGCCTGTGCTTTTGAGGTCTCATCTAAAAAAAATGCCTTGCCCAGACCAATGTCATGAAACTTGTATTGCGTTTTCTTCTAGTAGTTTTATACTTTTGGTCTTGAACAACCAATGGTTCAAAGAAGAAATTTTAAAATAAATGTAAACATTTTTAGAGACAAAGGAAAATGAAAATGCAATCTACCCAAATCTATGGGACACAGCAAAAGCAGTACTCAGAAGGAAGTTTATAGCAACAAGTGTATGTATCAAAAACAAGAAAGATCTCAAATAAACAACCTACTGTTGCACATCATTGAACTGTAAAAACAAGAAAAAACTAGGCCGGGCTTGGTGGCTCAGCCTGTAATCCCGCACTTTGGGAGGCCGAGGTGAGTGGATTGCCTGAGCCCGCGGGTTCGAGACCCACCTGGGCAACTTGGCGAGACCTCATCTCTACAAAAAAAAAAAAAAAAAAAAAAATTAGCCGGGTGTGGTGGCGCGCGCCTGTAGTTCCAGCTCCTTGGAAGGCTAAGGTGGAAGGATCGCCAGAGCCCAGCAGGTCGAGGCTGTGATGGCCGGGAGCAGCCACTGCACTCCAGTCTGGGCGATGGAGTGAGACTCCAAAAACTAAATGCAAAATAGTAGTAGAAAGAACGAAATAATGGGCAAGACATAAATAAACAAAATAGAGACTAGAAAAAATTCAAAAGATCAAAGAAACAAGAAGTTGATTTTTTGAAAAGATAAACAAAATTGAGAAATCATTAGCCTGACTAAGAAAAAAATTAAGAAGTCTCAAATAAAGAAATAAAATGTGAGATAAAAAAGTAAACATTACTACTGACACCAAAAGAGTGTACGCAATTATAAGAGACAGCTATGAACAATTATACACCAACAAATTGTACAATGTAGAAGAAATGAATAAAATTTTTGTGGTTTTCAAATAAACTAAGCACTTTTTTCTCCCTGACATCTTCTGATGTTATTTTCTTTGCTTAAAATTCCTTTTCTCACACTCCAAATAGCTAGATCTTACTTAATTATTGTTACTAGACTCTTACGCTCATTTCAAAGTAATTAAATCTTAGCACCTGTGTTAGGAATAAAATTTTCTTAATTCATGCTGACTGTTTAATGTTGAAAATTTATAAGTGCTGTTAGAAATCAATTATTAGGTTTTTAATAAAAGTTTACAGAATGTGGAATAATGTAGAAGGAAGCTAAGTCTTGAAAGGGAGATGTAATTTGGCTTGAAAACATTTCTTATTCTATTTTGTGTTCTAATAAGTGAACTTTCTATTCACTCAAGTGTAATCTCTTTGGGAAAAAATATCATGTTTTTGTCGTCAATACATAGTTTCATTCCCACATACGATAGGTGGTCAGTGAAGATTTTTTAAATTGAAAAATATATAAATAAATGAATTAATGAGTAAAGCTGCCTTCTATGTATGCACGTGTTTTCTTGTTTGTCATTGAGAAATAATATCATTATAAATAATTATAATGACTGTGAATAAAGGTAATATTAAATATTATAGTTACTTTTGTTAAAAAGTAAAAATATCAGCAACATGACCAACACGTTTTAATAAAAAAATACTTAATAAGTGAAATATTTTTGTATGTTTTTAATATTAAGTGAAAACATATTTTATTTCTGGGCTTAGGAAATATAAGAATGATATATTTAGATGTTGCATTATTAACTTTTTAGTATAATAAATAGTTTTCAAGTACTCAAACTATTAATCAATGCTGCAAATATCATAGTGTGAAACATGAAAATAAGCTGGAATCCACATAGTGATTTTCCATTTCACATTTCTTTCTTATGGATTTAAAATGAAATTCAGTCAGATTTTGAAAGCTGGCAAAGTTTCTAACAGACTGTGAATAATCAAATAATTTCATGTATTTTTTTGTAGTGATTTGCCTATTCTTGCAATTTTATATCACTTGACTTTGCTGAACTTTCTCTAGATACTTTCACTCATCAGCAAGTTTTTGCAAATTGTTATCATTTCTTTGGATATATCCATCTTTGTGACTGGTGGAACAGTAGGTTCTGAAATTTTCAATTATCATTTAAAAATTGAAGTTGGTCTTAATGTCTCCTGGGGCATGTAGTAGTTTGGCTGCCTGTCAATGTCCTACATATTGACAAATTGACTAAGGACCATTCTTTACTATATTTAACGGTGTATTAACTTTCTGCCTAGTTAGATCTGTAAGTATTATTGAAAGCAGGGATATATTGAACAAAATCAAAATACCTGTATTGAGTATTTCAAAACTAATAAATAATTCAGAAAAGAAGCCTTGATTACAACAGTATTTATGTTAGTGTCACTGCCACTTTTGCTACTTTTCATTGAAAAGCAAATTCACTGCATTAAATATTTGTTATGTAAATTGTATTGTACTGTATATATTTATATTTAGTGTAAATGGTTTGAAAATAAGCAGTTACAGAAATGTCGAAAGTGTGACTGAGATCACTATCGTTCCACGTTTTCTAACAAAATAGACAGGATTTTATTTTGAGGGTACCTAGATAAGAGCAAATTATATAATTACATATGCTAAAAATCATCAGAAAATATAGAGTTTTTTGGAAATTTTGTGCAATGGCAGAGGGGTGTTTATTCATCTAATGCTACATGCACAATTAAAGTGTTTTTCCGGTAAAAAATTGTATGGTCTGTATGTCTAAATTGGTAATAAGGAATCTGTTTATAAATTACCTACATTTACATGTATATATTTAAGGGATCAATTTATAGTGTGTCTATTGTGTAGTAAGATACACATTATGTCTTGAGGACATAGTTTAAAAAGGCATACATGATTCTCTTTCTCACTAAATCTACTGAGTAGAGAAGGTGCAAAGAAAGTAAGGTCAACTGAAAGAGAACTTTCTGGGGACATAGAAGGAGAAGATAATAAGTCAATAGCTTCTCCAGAGAATGATAAAACACCTTTGAACATATAGAAATTATGGAGTTTAGAAGCCGAAAATCTATTGTTAACTATGGAAATTGTTGTGGTTAAAAAAATTTTGAAATATGATTGACAACATTGATCTATTTGAAACTGCTAAATATTTTAGCAGTATGACTTTATAGACTAGAGGATGTGGAAAGTCATAAGAGACCATTGCTTCATGTCAATATGAACAAACTGAATGTGCTATAAATTACATGTGTGTATCTATTTCATATGTGTTGTGTGTATGTGTACCATTTTTTTTTCTTAGTCAAATTTAGTTCATGTAGATTTCTTTGCCTCAACTTTCTTAAGAGAGTATACATGGTTCTGACAGAAAGAGAGAAACAGGAAAGCCATCCAAAACATTAATAATTTGTAATGGCTATGTGTGATCTGGCAGGATGAATTACAATGCTAGGATGTAATCCTCATCCCATTCACGGGATGATGTTACACTGACCTGCCAATTCTTTCTCTCAGGTTTTCATCAAAGACAGAGCAGCAATGATAAGAAAAATGAGGTGGACACAAGTGTGAAAAAACCCACTTAAGATGCATACTATGGTCAGATGTTTGTGACCCCCCCCAAAAAAATTTAGGTGACACCTAGCCCCAAATGTGATAGATTTAGGAGATAGGGCCTTTAGAGGTTATTAGATAATGAGTATTCTGCCCTCATGAATGATATGAGCACCTTCCAAAGCATGCCAGAGAACTACCTTGCCCCTTCCACCATGAGAAGATACAGAAAGAAGGTGCTGTTTATGAGGAATGGGCCCTCACCAGACACTGAATATTCTAGCACTTTGATCTCAGACTTCCAAGCCTCCAGAACTGTAAGAAATAAATGTTTGTTTATAAGTCACCCAGTTTGTGACATTTTTGTTATACCTTCCCTAACAAACTAAGACTTCACATATCAAATTTCCTTGGGTATCTGGTGACAATAAAACAGTGAGCCAAGAACAGAATGGAAAAGATATTACCCCAAAGCACACAAACTCCTCAGTGAACACACAGCAATAGCCCACTAAAAACTAGACAGAGGAGGCAGAGTAACAGGGATCTCCCAAGACACAGAGATCTCCCAAGATGTAGGTAGTGTTGGGCTAGAAAACATTAATCATTCCAAAAACCTGAGGCCATATTACAAAGCAGAGAAATCTCGTACAACACAAAAAGCTCATTCGTGAAGATTTCCATATTGAAAAACAAAACAAAACAACAAAAAAAACCCCAAAGCTGGCTATTAGTCTGAGATCTCTGGAATTCCAGTCATCAAAATTCTCACCCTACCACCAACACATTATGACTAGTAAGGAACTGAGTCTGAACAAAACTGCCATGAAACCAAGATCCATTAGACTAGAGATGAAATTAATTGAACCTCCCACCCAAGTGTTTTCATAGCAGATAAGGGTATTTCCATTATAGGAATGAATAATACCTACTTCAGTCTCCACTACTGTGCATAAAATAAAAAACAACAAAGCACATGAAGAGTAAAAACCATGTGGTTCATCATCAAGAAACAAGGTAGAGAATAATAATGAAATAAAAAGTAGATGTCTCAGGTGTTTAAATTAGCACACAAACTTTCAAATAACTTTTATAATATTATTTATACATGTACAGAAATGTAGACAAAATATGTGAAAGAGATGAGGAATTCCACCAATGGAGTGGGGCATCCCTTGATAACAAACATGTAAGAATATGGAAGTGTAAAGATATATTGTCAAAAATGAGTATGAATTTTTTTTTTTTATCAGTAGAAGAGACACAGGCTTCGGTGTGCTGACCCCACTAACTACAGAGTTTCATGGCCACTTTTCCAGTGGTTCACAATCGGCCACTAATATCATTTTGCAATGGACAATAATTTCTTTCACAGTATGGTAATGGTTATTTCAGAATATTGTACCTACAGTAAGATTTTTTTAAAAATGCCATTACACTTTTGCAAAGCTTCTACTTAAGAAATAGTGCATTTACTTTTAATAATGTTCTCAAAAAGCAGGAAATTTGTACCAATCCATTTTCCGTTATTTACCCTTCATGTGTCTTTCAATACTTTCAATAAACACCTTTTTAAAAGTCATTTCTAACATTGACTGTCTTCCACTTTAACCAATTTATGTGTTTATTACTCTCTGTTTGAAGTAGTGTTTTTGTATGCTTATCCTTACTGTATTTATTCAACAATGACAATAACATTACTAGAATTTATTTTTCTTCTTTGCAGTTGCAATGTGATTTCACCTCATTTTCTCATTTAAGACTCATTACAGCCCTGGGAGATAGGAATTTTAATCTTCATTTAATAGATAAAAATGTGTATATGTTTCCATTGACAACATCCTACAGGTATTAAGTTGCAGAAGCAGACTTGAAAACTAAATCCTATCTTTTAGTGAAGTGTTTCATTGCAAGTGTTGCACCTATTCAAAATATTTCAATAGCATAACCTTTCGTTGTTGATTTGCACAAAAATTCTTTGTCTACTTAAATTTTGAATTGGAAAAGTGCTGTCATACTCAGAAATACAAGGCCCACAGTATCACTATTATCATCCTAGATATTTTGGACAAGGCACTTTCACATTGATGTTAACTTTCTTCTTCTGATAAATAAAGAATTGGGCTTTGCTCCAGAAAGTAGGAAAGAAGGCTAACATCTAAACTTATCCAGGCACTGCTAAATACTCATATTATCTCGTGCATTTCAATTACATACCTACAGATAAGACAAGAGGAGCAAACAAACTCAAAGATGTCTGTGCAATACTCTCTACTTTCAAAAAAACTGCTCTTAAAATCAATCAATTAAACATTTTATTTGGCAAGTGTAAATCTAATGGATGCTATTCTGTATGAGTGGTGTGAAGAGGGAGTTGGATATAAGTCTGAAGGGAACAGTTTTCAGCACCTCCCAAGGTAGGTTGTTCTAAGAATATCACTTTATTGTGTTGACTTGACACTCTGAATCCCCACAATGTCTAGTCTACACCAATTAAAGTGTAAATATAAACATAACAGGTATTTCCTTAGACCACCAGCCTAGAGATACAGTAATAATATAAAATAGTTTTATGGCAATTATTCCATGTCTCAATCACCCCAATTTCTCATTTCAGCATTGAAAAGTAGGAGCTGCTCTTCTGGCTGATTTTGACTGTCTTCTTCCCACCTCCTACCCCTCATAATCCCTGAAATTATTTCTATTTCCAAGTAGCTACACAGATTTCTAACTGACCTTGCTAATGTCACTGAGAGAACTGATGGACTTCCCAGGCAACTCATGCAAAGAATCTGTGCATCCATAGCTTATTGCCTTACTATTATCTTTGTATTTGAGGAGACCTTTGACTTGAAGGCATCTTTCAATTCTGGTCTGGGACCTTACCACTGGAAAAGAGTCATAAGGAGTCAATACAAACATTTGTCCTAGGAAAACCCGAGTGCTTTGCAATCCAAAAAGTTATTTATTACTTTACTATGTGTGTCTCTTGGTTCCTCAGTCCCTCACTCTCAGACAGTGCCATATGGATCTTTTCATAGAGAGAGTTGCTTTTGAAACCATTACCCTTTCCCTGTGCCAGACACTAATATGTGATTCACATATATTTTTCTCCCCATTCCCCCCTCTAAAAAATTATGTTAATGGCATCAGAATCTAGATACAATATACGGTCAAAAACTCTACTTCCTGTGTTGAAATTTATTTTTTTTTTAAACTTTGCCCATGAATTCCTTCATTTGAAAGTTACTCTCTGGAGTTAACTCTTGAAATTTGCTCTTTTCCACTAAATTGTTTTCAGAGAAAATGACAAATATCTCTATTACCATACATACTATTTTTAAGCTTGTATACGTGCATTTTGATATTGTCTTACCTAAAAGAGATTTTTTTTTTAAAGACAACAAACAGATTTCAAAACAGGACTGCAAACTACATTCGGTTCTATAAAATTATTTCTTCTTTCTTTGAAAATATAGAGAGAATGGCCAGGCACAGGGGCTTATAAGTATAATCCCAGCACTTGGGAGGCCAAATCTAGAGGTTTACTGGAACCCACAAGTTCTCAACCAGCTTAGGCAACATAGTGAAATCTAGTCTCTATAAAAATTAAAATAAAACTAGCCAGGCGTGGTGGTGAGTGCCTACAGTTCCAACTAATAAGGAAGCTGAGATGGGAAGATTGCCTGAGTCCAGGAAGCTGAGGTTGTGGTGAGCTTGATCTTGATATCACACTCCAGCCTGGGTGACAGAGACCCTGACTCAAAATATATATATATATATAAAACGCAATGTATTGACATTTTTCACCATTAGTGTTTAATTTTTCACCATTAGTGTTTTCACCATTAGTGTTTAATTACATGCTTCTGTATGCTTTTACAGACTATGTAATACTCTTAACTAGAAGTGGGAAGAGGAAGAAAGGTAAAATGACAGAAACAAAGGTCACAGACTCTATTTTTCCTTATGATTTTGCTGTTTAGAAACAAAAATGAACAGAGTAAAACTTCTTTGAGATTAACATCGAACACACGTACTTGAAAAAATAACTATATTACAGAAAGTAAGGCATATAGTAAAGTAAATGTGAGACCTTGAAAGGGGGCTTTGAATTTACCTGTAAAAAAAAAAAAAACGTATTTAGGCAGTCAAAAAGAAGCTCATTTTATTTAGAAGTATTTGAGTTTGGTTGAAGCCAGGAAAACACATGCCTGAGCATTTTCCACAACCAGTAATTAGGAGATGGAACGAGGCAGTGGTTTTAGGGAAAAGAGATGAAACAGGGGCTTTGTAAGTTAGATGAGAGGAATGAACATGGAAGTACAGAGAGGGAGGCTTTGGAATAAACAAATATTTCAAAAGAAGCTTTTGAGAAAAAGATGCTTAAATCTGATCTGTGTGTGAGGTGCATCGAGTGTGGATGCACTGGTGTCTGGAAAAGAGTGTGAGGGGCAAAAACTTGTCCTAGGTTGAGAGCTACAGTAACAGAGAAGGAGGGTAGTGAAATATGTTTTCAGAAAAATAAATAGCAAAACTCAGAAGATATGGAAGGAAGAGAGTTTTAGAGGATCAGCGAGTCTCCCAAGTCGAAAGCAAAATGTTGTATATACATGCATATATTTATTTCTGTGGGATGAAGATCAATGGAGTTTTATCATATTCCTCAGAGGATTCAAGCTTTTATTACTGAATATAAAGAACAGTGGAGAGGAGAAATCAAGAAGGAATAACAGGAAAAAGGTGGTATTGAAAGGGAGGCAAAACATGGCAAATTGTGTTAAACTAGAGGTGAAGCAATTAAGTTTATTTTTAATAGGTAACATTTCATTAATTCCTTTAACAAAGCAATGCTAACAAAAGAAAAAGAGGAAACAAGCAATTCTGAGAATATGTGACTCAAATGTTTATTTGCATTACAACAGATACACTGTCTTCCCTATTTTGATATACTGAGCCCTCCAATATTTCAATGTAACCATGTTCACAGAAGCACTATAAATATCTCTTTCCCCCTCATAAGCTTTTACATTCTGCCCACTTGTTTAAATGACCTTTTTAAACATGGCATTGCAGATGGGATTTATTTTTATGGATACACAACAGCAGTCAGATTTCAATAGAAGAGGGAAGATAGATAATGGAGTCGGGAAAATGGACCTCAGGACAATTAAGCACATTGTAATTGTCATGGCTAAGATGGTAACTGACCATTCAGGAGAAGCTCAGAGGCTGACCAGTCTTTGGTTGAATCATCAAATTACAGACTGAGGAAAAAATAATTTATCAATTTAATCACTTTAATTTTCAAAGGTCCTAATTGCGAAACATGAATGATAATTAATTGCTGTGCCTGAAAATATACCTGGAATGATAATTGAAAATACTTTTCTAAACTGGAAGATCTTGCTTAAGAGATCAATTAATAGGTCAAAAGTAATTAGGTAAATGTGTTAAACAGAATTCGAAGATTTCCCCAATGATCTTTGGGTCTCTCTGGTGTACATGTTCTGAAGAATTCCTTGGCTAAATATGATGGTTCTTGTTCCCAGGATTAGGTTTTATTATTTAACATTGTTGATTTTTCAGGTAGGAAGATTTTTCTGGGTGAGCCTGATCTAATCATATGAGCTTTTGAAAGTAGAGTTTTTCTCCAGAGGCTTGTCGAAGAGGAAGCCAGGGATTTGAAGCACAAGGAAGAAATTGAGCCCTCGCCGACTTTTAGATGCACAGGGTCATGTGAAAAAAACCCTGAGATCGAAGAGTGACCTCCAGTCTCCAGCCAGCAAGAAAACAGGATCTAAGTCCTACAATTGCAAAGAAATGAATTCTGTCAACAGCAACAATGATTTGTGAGAATATTTTTTCCCGAAAGTTTCCAGAGGAAAACAGCCTGACTGACACCTTGATTTTGATTTCGGGAATGGTGAACTAGAATTCTAGCCTACAGAAGTGTCGGGTAATTAATGGATGTTGTTTTAGGATGCCGCATTATGGACTTAGCTATCACAGTAACTGTTTCTTTTTCTAAGAGTTAATGTTTGCTTATTCAGTGAATATTTGCAGATTTAGGTGAGAAACATCTATATTTCATCATATCCTTTTTGGGAAGCACTTCAAGTTTTCTTTGGAAAACTATCTACACCATTTACAGATACTTTAATTTACATGAGATCGACCCTACCTCAGTTCCAGGGGTGAATATAATAATCATCATCAATTATAATCTAATTTAGCATAATTATTTCAAATTCACACACATGTCCTAGGTGGACCTCATCAGAGCAATCATCAGGTCTTTTTCTGAAAGTCCTTGGAAATAAATGAGCCCTTTTCAGCCGAACCTGAGCAAGTAAGCTTATGACCTTGGGGAAACTTGTGACTTTTTTTGATATAAAATGAGGAAATGTTCAGCCCAGTGGCACCAACCCCCAGAAAATGAAACCAAAAAAAGGCGGGGGGGAACGACTGAAAGTTAAGTGAAATTATTTGAATCACAGACAAATTCTTGCCAAGGCCACTGCTAGGGAATTACATGAACCGAAAATCCCCTTCATTATTTAAGCCCACTTGGCTCTCCTTTCTGCTGTTTGCAACCCAAATCCTCCTCTAACAGTCAATGAGCTTCACTCTGAGACTCTTTCTATCTAAATAACAAAGAAGAATAATTTTGAATTGGAACACTCACTTCCACTAATTTGTCCAGAAGTGACGCTGACATATTTTTAGTCTTCATTTCCTCTTTCCTGGTTTCAGTCATCAGATGCTTCTGTCATTCAGCATTAGCTCACTTTAAAGCTAACAATATGCATTTATTTTTCAGTAAGAGCATTTCAGTTTGTCTTCCTGATGAATCAAGGAAAGACATTTTATCAACGATATATTTTAAAAGCGTGTCTTAGAACGGCCACTGGAAAGATCCCTACACATGACCAATCTCTCATTTGTTTTCGCTGTTACAATTTTAGATAGAGAGCATTTTATTCCAAGGCAAATTGCTTTCAAAATCTCAGTTACAATTGTGAACCGTTGTCCCCTATACAATACTAGAAACAGTGTTAGTTTGAAAAGTACAGAACAATGTAAATGCACAGATAATCATGCAATTGTTTGAGTTGCAGTATATCCCTTTACTATCAACTGAGATTGAAGAAAAATCACCAAATAAACAAAACATGCTCTCATATTTTGTTTTATTGCTTTACATGCAACTATTCTTTTAAAGTAAGTTTCCTATTTCCTTTTTCATCTGGTTTTTAGATCATGCTAGAAGAGACTGAGAAAAAACATGGTACCTCACTACTACCGCCAATCCCAAGTCACGTAAAACAATGTTTAAAAATATCCAAAACATACTAATTCAAGGGGAGATACATGAGAGAGTCATGGTATGTGTAACTGATTTAGTGGCTACGAATTTAAGAAAGAGTGGTATGAGCAGTCCATGTGTTATTTGCTTATCTACTGTCTTGCACTTGTCTTTCTAAATTTATAGCCAAATTAAACAGAAAGGATTTTCCAGTTTGCCATGCATACCAGGGCTGTGAACTATAATCAAAGGGAAAGTATCTAAATTTCCTGTTCCTGGATGAAAATGATAAAGACATTAACTGCGTGCCTTTGCTCTTTTGCTTATAAAATTAAATGGAAACCTGCTTGTTTGTTTTTGAAAGAAACAAAATAAAATGAGAAAGGAGTACAATTTTACCTTTGCCTCTATCACACGTCTATTCTAGTGTTATATGACACATCGTATAAGGAGACACCCGGGGTTGGACAGAAAAGAATATGTGCCACCAAATCTCAGATCAATCTCTTGATCATAGGCTTGCTTATCTGGCAAAGACCCAGGCTACAGGCTAGTATATTGCACAGTGAAATGTATTTGTGAGTTGTAGAAACATTTTGACCTGAGACAAGCTTTGAACATGTAAATTGCTGTAACATGTAAATGGCAGCAATCCTGCAGCCATTTGCACTGATAGGAATGGACACTGCCTCATGCTCGTCCCTCTATGTATTTATACTACCAACTTAAAAACAAAGAATGTAAGTTTCATTCAAAAACACAAAACTTTATCAGGGTTTTTAGCTTGTCTACATGCCTGAACATTCTTAACAAAATAAGTTCTAAGGGCTAATATTGACAACATTTAGGGGTTTGCTATATTTTACTGATTACTAAAAATTCATAGTATTGGTCAACACATGTTCACACCTGTTCTGGTAGCTTCTGTATTGAGCATATGGCTCAGACTGGTCTCTGCTCACTGGGCTTTTGTGTGTACTGTTCAGCAGAAATCTGGAAAAAGTATTGCCAAAAGCAGAAAATCAAATTATCTTAATTATTTTTATGTTTTATTGGTAAACCCAAAGCCATGTAATATGGTTATCTTTTTCCTGGATTTGTTATGTTAATCCCTTTAATTAAACCTTAAAGCCCCAATATGCTGGCATTTAAAGAGCTGCTGACTGAATCAAAGCCAAAGAGCTTACAGAGAACAGATGACACTTTTTCCCCCCAGGCCAGTCTCAACATCCTAACTGCAGCTTGAAGAGTCCTAGACAGCTGAAGTGGTTCACAGACCCTCTCTATGGAAATGTAATGTTACAGAGGCAGTGACTGGCCTCCTGGGGCTATTTGATAACATTTCTTACTGACCCTGGAACACAAAGCCCAGTGGGTTGGGTTGCCATTCTGTAGGACTACTTGGATATTTAGGCAAGGACATATTATTGCTTTTGGCAAATGTACCGCAGTTCTTTTATATTTTCTCAGCTCAAATAGAAAAAAAAAAAAAAAAGAAAAAGA
Source organism: Tarsius wallacei (assembly GCA_963574415.1). Taxonomy (NCBI): domain Eukaryota; kingdom Metazoa; phylum Chordata; class Mammalia; order Primates; family Tarsiidae; genus Tarsius; species Tarsius wallacei. Next base: position 31,096 of record CAUYQG010083120.1, read on the forward strand.
AAAAAAATTTCTCAGGAAGAAGAAAAGTACACATATATACCTACACAGTACTATGGACTGAATTGTGTTTCCCTAAAATTCATATTTGGAGACTGTTGCCCCCAAAGTGATGATATTTGGAGATGGAGCCTTTGGAAGATAATTAGGTTTAGATTAGATTATGTGTAGGGGGCCCTAATGATGGGATTAGTGCCCTTATAAGAAATGATAACAGTCTCTCTCTCTCTCTCTCTCTACCTCTCTATCTCTTTCTGCCTCTCTCTGCCTTATATGACTACACAGTGAGATGACCAGTTGAACAGGCCACCATCTACAAGCTAGGAAGAGAGTGCTCATTAGGAACTGAATGGGCTAGCACCTTGACCTTGGACTTCCCAACTGCCAGAATTGTGAGAACATGAATTTCTGTTGTTTTAGTCACCTAATCTCTGGTATTTTATTGTGGCAGCCTGAGACACAAACACCTAACTTGTGAAACATTTTGAAAATTAATGTAATGAATGATTCATCATAAGAATGATTATTCTTGACAATGAAGAGGAATTTTATTTTCTAGCATACTTTGGCATCCATAAGCAACATTGGTAGAAAATGGAAAGAATCATGTAAGTAAAGCACACTGTACATTAGATCTATTCTAGAAATCATGAAGCAGAGCATGTAATAATACTTAATCTCATGTTAAGATAAAAAGTATAATATTTTCAGGAAGTTCCAGTATAATTCACCCCATATATACAGATAATTGGTATTCAACCAAGCCAAAATTCTCTTTTAGAAAGCAGTGTTCACATCACCCTTCTCTGTGTACCACCATTTCAATCTGTTACTTAATCCTTTTGATTCTAGATTTTTATTCTCATCCCTATGGCCCATGTTCCTGCGAAAGTAATTTGTATCTCCTACATGATTAACATACACCAGATAAATCCTCCTAGAGCAAAGGTCTATTTTGATGATTCCTACTTTAGAAACACTTAATAGTCAACCATATAATTATTAAAATTATTCTGACAACTTTAAAATCTTTGATTATTCAGACTTAAGTTTAAAACCTTTGATTAACATCCTAACTTAAATTTCTGAACTTATCAACTATACTACCTTTATAGATCTACCAGGTTCCAGTCAAACAGAAAATCTTTAATTTTTCCAAATTCACCTGCACAAATTTTTCCTACACAAACACTCTCCTCTCTATTTAGGTCTTTCTCTCTCCTTCCCAAACCTCAAAACTTTTTAAAACTCCATTTTAAATAAAGCATGCATTTATTAAGCCCATACTATACAAGGGGGGTGTACCTAAAATAATGGCATTATTTCTTGAGGGGTAAGCCCCTTGTAGTACAGGCTTCCGTTGCTAGGTAAGTGTTCTAGGAACCCAGTAGCATCACATATACCAGTTAGAGTTGTTGTGAAAGGCTGCATTCAGCTTCAGTGTATTTTTTAGAGGTTTTTTTCACTGCATTTGTCCATTTCAAAACAGGTGATTTAAACAAACAATGTACCTGCACCATGCTGAGTGTTCAGCAGGTTTTTTTTTTTTTGCCAAAAATAGCATGACTCCCATATCCTACCCTCCCTATTCACCTTATCTCATTCCAAGCGATTTTTTTCCCCCAGATGACAAAAGTCCTCAAAGGGGAATATTTTGCCCATGAGGAAGAGGCGAAACAAGAAATGGCAGAAGCACTAAAAGTCATCAACAACTGTTTTGAGTAGTGGAAAAAGTGTCTCAATAGGTGTATTGCATCAAATGAAAAGTACTTTGAAGTTGACTGAAGTTTAAATATGTAAAAATAAATACACAATTTTTTAATAAATAAATCTGATTTTGGGGGGATACCTTTCTATGTCATGTTTCTTAAGACACAATTTTTTTTATATCCAAAAATTTAAAAACAAATAGATATAGAAAAATGTGGGCAAATACATTTGATGCATTTTAGAGATACCAGAAATGTGTATGTATAACATTTATAATGGAAGTCAAGTGTATACAAATGTATACCTCATTTTACCATGCTTTGCAGATAATGCATTTTTGCGAATTGAAGGTATGCGACAACCCCCTTTCTGCAAGTCTACCAGAGCTATTTTTCCAAGAACATGTGCTTGCTTCAGGTCTCTGTGTCTCATTTAGTAATCCTTAACATATTTCAAACTTTATTATTATTATTGCATTTGTTGTGGTGATCTTTGATGTTATTATTTTAATTATTTTGAGATGCCACAAAGCATGCCCATACGAGATAACAAAACTAGTAGATAAATGTGTGTGCTCTTACTGCTACACTAATCAGTTATTCCCTTTTTTTTCTCTCTCTCTCCTTGGGGCTTCCTATTTTTCGAGACCCACAAATATTGAGATTAAGTCAATTAATAACCCAACAATATCCTCTAAATGTTCACTTCTGTCACTTTAAATCACAAACTAGAAAAGATTAAGCTTAGTAAGGAAAGTATGTCAGAAGCTGAGACTGACTGAAACCAGGTTTCATACCAAAAAGCCAAGCTGTGAATACAAAAGAAAAATTATTAAGGAAAATTAACATTAATACTTTAGTGAAGAAGACACCAATGATAAGAAAATGAAACATTCTTTTTGCTGATATGGAGAAAGTTTCACCGATCTGGATAGACAAAATCAAACCAGCCACAATTCTTAAGCCAAATCCTATTCCAGAACAAAGTCTTAACTCTCTTCAATTTTAGGAAGACTAAGAGTGGTGAAGAACTGTAGAAGAAAACCAACAGGGTTCATAAAGTTTAAGGAAAGATGCCACCATCTTGGCTCCATTCAGGGCTGTCACAAACTTTCAATAACTAAAAAATGAAATATATACAAAGCATTACATAAAAATGAAAAGTAAAGCAGCAAGTGCTGATGTAAAAGCTGCAGAAAATTATCCAGAAGATCTAGCAAAGACAATTCATAAAGGTGGCTATACACCACAACAGATTTTCAGTGTAGATCCAACTGCTTTGTATTGGAAGATGTTGCCATCTAGGACATTCATACCTAGAGAGAATTCAATGTCTGGGTTCAAACTAATGTTGCTGGTAACTTGAAGTTGAAACCAGTGCTCATTTACCATTCTAAAAATCCCAAGTCCCTTAAAAATTAATGCAAAAATTAACTCTGCTTGTGCTTGGAAAATGGAACAACAAAGTTTGAATAGAAACACATGTCTTCCCAGCATGGTTTACTGAATATTTTAAGTCCTCTGTTGAGAACTACTGCTCGGTGGGGGGGGGGGGGGGGGAAGATTTGTTTCAAAATATTACTGTTTATTGGTAATGTTCCTGGTCAGCTAAGAGCTCTGATAAAGATGTACAAGTATATTAATGTTTTTACACCTGCTAACACAACATCTATTCTGTAGCCCATAGATCATGGAGTGATTTTCACTTTCAAATCTTATTACACAAGAAATACATTTTGTAAATCTATAGCTGCCATAGACATGGATCACTCTGATAAATCTGGGCAAAGTAAAATGACAACTTTCTGAAAAATATTCATTATACTAAATGCCATTAAGAACATTCATGATTCATGTGAAAATGTCAAAGTATCAGCCTTAACAGAACTTGGAAGTTGATTAAAACTGTGATGAATGACTTTGAGGCATTCAGGACTTCAGTGAAGGAAATAATGCAGATGTGGTAGAAATAGAAAAATAACTAGAATTAGAAGTGGAGTGAAGATGTGTCTAAATTGTTGAAATCCCATGATAAAATTTGAAGAGATTATATATTTCTGCTTATGAGTGAACAAAGAAAGTGCTCACTTGAGATGGAATCTACTCCTGGTAAAGATGCTATGAACATTGTTGAAATGACAACAGAATAATATTACATAAACTTAGTTGACAAAGCAGTGGTAGGGCATGAGAAGATTAACACCAATTTTGAGAGAAGTTCTATTGTGAGTAGAATACTATCAAACAGCATCACATATTGTAGAGAAATATTTTGAAAGGAAGAGTCAATCAACGAGGCAAACTTTGTTGTTGTATTATATTAAGAAATTGCACCAGTCATCTCAATCCTCAGCAACTACCACCCTGATGATATCAACAGCTGGACAATACTCTCCACCAGCAAAAAGATTGCAACTTGCTGAAGGCTCAGACGATTGTTAGCATTTTTATTTTTATTTTTTAGTAAGACAGTGTTTTAAAATTAAGGTAGATGCTTTCTTATTTTTTAGATATAATGCTAATATTACACAGGTACCAGCTATAGTAAAATGTAAACATAACTCATATGCACTGGCAAACTCAGAAAATTTCTGTGGCTCACTTTATTGTGATATATACTTTATTGTGGTCTTCTGGATCAGAGCGCACACTATTTCTAACATGTGCCTGTAACATGATAGAATTCAAATAAGGGGAATAATCTAGAAAGAATTAAAAGATAAATGATGTTCTACTAGTTGACAAAGGGGACCATTTATTCATGTTATAAAAAGTTTGGCAATAAAGACATAAATGGGAAAGAATAAAGGTAACGTTTATGTTTATTCAAGTAGTCTCAGATATGTTGAGGAGTATTTGGAGAAGGGGAGTAAGGCTGGTGAGGCACTAAAAGATAAAACTATACAGTACACTTAGAACAGATCTTTGATCTGAACTTCAGATAAGACTTTTTGAAGTTCAGGACATTTCACCAACTTTGTAGCAACTAGGCTTACTTCTTGATATCAGCTCTTTATTATATCAAAAATATTAAAAATGATCTCACATTCCACAAAATGCTTTTTATATGTAGGGTTTGCATTGAGTTGTAGTTGGCTAACTAACATGTCACACTTATATAGGTTAAATTAACTTTTACTGTATAGTAAGCTCCCTATGTAGGAAAGAACATTCAATTTAGTTCATGTGTCTGACTTACATTGCATTAATAGGGTACCTAGGATAACTTTGCTGGACTTACTAATAAATTGGACTTGTGAACATGCTCTCAGAAAGGAACTCATTCATATGTAGAAGAATTACTGTAATTGGTTTGGTTCACTTTTCAGATAATTTTATAAAATAGTAAAATGTATGAGAGATCTGAGTACTATGGATATTCGATGGCAAAAATTACTTTGACATGTGTGGTAAATATTCATTTAAGATGTTTAAAAAAGTAAATGCTATATTCAGATTTTTGTTTCAGGTAAGTCCATTTAGTGAAATAGATGAAGATAAGCTTAAAGAAAACAAGAAAACATGTCATAATAGGTACTTCTGAAACTATTATTGTGTGCTATTTTTTTTTACCCCTATATTTTGTGAAACTTTTGAGAGTCTCATGTGTATAGTAGAGTGGCTTATAGTAGGTAAATTCTCTCAACAAGACCAATCAAAAATCCACAATAAAAATGTAAATAAATTCTGATGAAGATATTGAAAAATTGCCAAGAAAGTTAAAGCGTAAAGAGTCAAAATCACAGATAAGTTCATTAAAATAAACCTAAAACACCTTACATTGTTAAACTACCCAAAAATCGAGGCAAAGATGCTTATTGATGTGGCTAAAAAGCATAGCAGAATATTAATCAGTTCCCTAATTCTGAAGAGAGAAAAAGCTCAGTATCTACCAGAAGAAATGTCCCTGTAAACATTCATTCCAAGCTCTAAATTGAGCTTTCTAGAAGACAAAATCCCAGGAAAGAGTTGGATGAATGAAGGCTATAGAACTTTGAAGCAAGTCGGGCTCGGTGGCTCAGCCTGTAATCCCGCGGCTTGGGAGGCTGAGGTGAGTGGATTGCCTGAGCCCGTGGGTTCGAGACCCGCCGGGGCAACTTGGTGAGACCTCATCTCTACAATAAATCAAAAATTAGCCGGGCGTGGTAGCGCGCGCCTGTAGTTCCAGCTACTCGGAAGGCTGAGGCGGA
>CAUYQG010083121.1:0-13373 GCA_963574415.1 Tarsius wallacei
GTATGGGGATAGATAGGGGTCCTGCTTCAATCTTCTGCATGTGGTTAGCCAGTTTTCCCAGCACCATTTACTGAATAGGTTCTCCTCTCCCCATTGGTAGGTGGTGGAGGCTTTGTCGAAGATGAGTTGGTTGAGGAATTGGAATTCTTGATAGTGATCGGGAGTCCAAACCGGGGAGTGATTTCTTTTAACAAGAGTCGAGCCACCTCAGTGGCTTCTTCTGTCCTTGTGGAGAAGGCCTCAACCCATCCCGAGAAAGTACACACAAAAATAAGGAGATATCTATAGCCTCGGCAGCACGGGAGTTCTGTAAAGTCCACGATAAGATCCTCAAAGGGTGCCCCCCACCCCGCCACATGCTGCACTCTGGGGGAGTCTTTGGGTCCCTGCCGCGGTTTATTTTGAGCACAAGTTACACACTGTTCACAGACTACCCACACTATACTAGAGAGTCAGGGGACATAGAAGTGCTTACTGAGGGTATTCTCAAGAGTGGTCCATCCGCTGTATGTCCCTTGCTGAAATTGCCTGACAAATGCTGGAGCCAATGATTCTAGAACTGCTATTTGGCCATCTTGAAATTTCCACCATCCAGCTTGTAAGTAGGGTCCCGTTTCAGTTTCAAACCATGTTTTCTCATTTGGCGTGTAGCAAGGGCTCCAGTTCGTCAGCGGGCTAGCAAGCAGCACCGTGGTTATTGCAGTCATTTTGACAGTTTCTGTTGTTGCTGCAAGTTTTGCTTCTTGATCTGCTTCACGATTTCCTTTGGCAGTTACTGCAATTCCCTTTTGATGTCCTCTGCAATGTATGACTGCTACCTCTTTTGCTGCCTACACAGCGCCTAGTAGCTCTAGAATTTCATTGCCATATTTCATGTCTTTTCCCCCTGAATTGATTAAATCTCTCTCCTTGTATAAGGCCCCATGCACATGCAAGGTAGTAAAAACGTACTTGGAGTCTGTATAGATATTAGTGTGTAGCCCTGCAGCTAGCTGAAGGACTTGAGTGAACACAGTGAGTTCTGCTTTCTGAGCTGTAGTTCCTATCAGCAGAGGTTTTACCTCGACTGTGGAGTTTAAAGTTACCACCGAATAGCCCGCAAAGTGTTCCCCCTCCTGTATGAAACTGCTCCCATTCATGAAGTATTAGACTTCAGGGTCCCTGAGGGGCTGGTCTGTTAGGTCTGGACAGCTAGCAAACACTTCATTTCATCTATTATTTCAATGCAATCATGGTCTGGCTGTCCTGGCTCTATAGGTAGTAAGGTTGCCAGCTTTAGGGTCTTTACCACCTCTAGGCAAATGCGTGGGTTTTCACAGAGCATTCCCTGATATTTGACCATTTGAGCACTGGTTAGCCAATATTGTCCCTTTTTAATATTCCATTAAATTTATCACGGCATGAGGCACCCTGACAGTTAGGTTTTGTCCCATAGTCAGTTTGTCGGCTTCTGTTACCAGGAGTGCCGTGGCTGCCAGGGCTTGTAAACAAGGCAGCCAGCCCTGAGCCACAGAAACTAGCTGTTTGGATAAATATGCCACAGGTCTATGCCACGATCCTAGCATTTGAGTCAAGACCCCTACTGCAGTGCCAACATGTTCATGGATGTATAAAAAGAAATACTTAGTCACATCTGGGAGTCCCAGACCATGTGCATTGGTGAGGGCCTGTTTAATTTTTTCAAAGGCCTGTTGCTGAGCCTTTTCCCATAGCAGAGGTTCCCTTTCACCCCCCTTTGTGCCTTCATAGAGGGGTTTTGCCATAATGGAGAAGTTAGGTATCTAAATTCTACAGAACCCTGCAGCCCCCCAAAACTCCTGGATTTCACACCGGGTAGTTTGAACTGATATTGAACACACTGCCTATTTCCTTTCAGGGCCAAGTTGGCACTGGCCTTGGGATAAATGAAAACCTGGGTACCTAACTTTTTCCTGACATATTTGGGCTTTTTTCTTTGAGACCTTGTAACTCACCTTCCACAGGAGGGTGAGCAGTTGTTGTGTCCCTTGCATACAGTCTTCCCAGGTTGGTGCTGTGAACAGTAAATCATCTACATACTAGAGCAAGGTACAGCCACACTGGTGTGCTGAAAAGGCTTTTAAATCTGAGGCTAGTGCCCTACTGAAGATGGTTGGAGAATTCTTGAATCCTTGGGTCAGCCGAGTCCAAGTTAACTGCCCCTTGGTGCCGTTTGTCAGGTCCTCCCATTGGAAAGCGAAGATCGGCTGGCTTCTTGGGGCCAGGTGGATATAGAAGAAAGCATCCTTAAGGTCTAAGCAGGTGAAGAAAGTAGCCTTAGCAGGGATGAGACCCGGCACCGTATATGGGTTTGGGACAACGGGGTATAGAGTGACTGCGACCTGGTTTACGGCTCTCAGGTCTTAAACTGGCTGGTAGTCATCCATGCCTGGCTTCTGCACCGGCAATGGAGGTGTTTTTCAAGCAGACTGACAAACCCGGAGGATTCCATTATGCAAGAGCCTCTCCAGGTGCTTGTGGATTCCTATTTGTGCTTTGTGTGGGATGAAGTACTGCCTCTGATGGACCGGCCTGCCCCCTGGTTTTAGTTCCACAATCATGGGGGGTATATTTTTTGCCAGTCCTGGAGGATTGTCCTCTGCCCATATTCCTGGTACTTGAAATAGCAGTTCTGGAGATTTTTGTGAGGCTTCTGTTAGGCCATAGAGCCACCATTCCTCTTCCTGTGGGACAGTGAGGGTCATGATTTTAGCCTCTGGGCCTCTTAATCTCAGAGTTACGTGATTAGGAGAGTCAAAGGTTATCTGAGCTTGAAGCTTTCCCAGAAGGTCTCATTCCATTAAGGCTACAGGACAATCTGGTAAATGCAGGAGCTCTTGTATGACCTCATGGCTGCCGACTGTGCAGCGTTGCAGGATCATAAAGGGATGTCTGAGTTGATGCCCAGTGACTCCCATAATATTAGCCTGTTTTGGGGAGAAGGGAACTACAGGCTGGGTGATCACGGAGTGTTCAGCTCCCGTGCCGACCATGAAGTTCATATGTTGGTCCCCTACTGTCATGCTGATCATAGGCTCCTGGGGACCTAAAGACAGTAGGGAGCCTAGTCTGGCCTATTCTTGTTGCAGTCCTTCCATAGAGGCCAGGCCCATAAAGCTGTTAGGAGTTGGTGGGTCCTGTTGATAAGTGGAGCCTGGTGGGCCATTTTTCTGTTGGGCTTCCACATCAGCTATTCATTGGAGGCATCCACATTTCCAGCGACCTTCTTGGTAACAATAGGCACACTGCTTTCTCCCTAACTTCATAGGGGGTTGCAATGTCCCTTGTGTAGACTGATAGATGGAGTTCAGGGGTTCCTGGGCAGGCTGAGGCATTCCGGGCCTCGCTCTGGGAAACTGCCGACCTGGCTGTCTTCTTCCCCAACCTCTGCCTCTATTTCCTCTCGGTGGGCCTGTTATCTGGTACCCTGCAATGGCAGCAGCAAGCATGGTCTCTTTTTTTTCTGCCTTCAGTTTGCCTCTTGTTGGGCCTCCTTATCTTGGTTAATGAACACTTTAGTGGCAACTTCTAGCAGCTGGTTGACATTCATTCCAGCAAAGCCCTCTAGCTTTTGTAGCTTATGTCAGATATCCCCCTGGGACTGTCCAACAAAAGTTGCGTTTATCATATACTGATTTTTGGCTGCCTCCAGATCAAAGGGGAGTGTATAACCAAAAGGCTTCACAGAGTCTCTCTTAGAATTGGCTTGGGCTCTCGTCAGCTCCCTAGAACACCTCAGAGACCTTGCTCATATTTATGACCTTTTTCCCTCCTTCTCTCATACCTCCTAGGAGGGCCTCCTGATACCATTCAAGCATTTGCAGCCCCTGGGTACTGTTGGGGTCCCATTGAGGGTCCTCCTCTGGGAACTGATTTTGGGCATATGCCTGGACATTGAATACTCCAGCTGGGGCATGTTCCTCTAGCCATTTTATAGCCTCCTGTGTAATTCTCTGACGCTCCTCAGTATTGAATAGTGTCAGGAGGAGTTGGCGGCAGTCTGCCCAGGTTGGCCTCTGAGTCTGGATATTAAGTCAATCATAGCCTGAGGCTTTTCCATGAAGGACGGCATATGATTTTTCCAATTCATGAAGTCTGTGGTGATGAAAGGCTGGCACACAAATGTGCGATGCCCACCTTGGATCTGGCCTTCTTGATCATAATAAATAGGTCCCCTAGTCTCCTTTAGTGGCATCTGGAAAGCACCATGACATTCCCCTGAGGTGAAGTCAGACATGCATTCTGGCAGCTGCTTTCTGGGTGAGGTGTGAGGAGTCAGAACAGGTGGTTTGGGTGTGGCTTCTGATTGTTTAAGAGACATATTAGGCTTAGGGTGCATTATAATTGTGAGCCTCTAACAGTGACTGGTGTCATAGGAGCAGGTGGCAATAGTGGGTGTACTGGAGAATAAGGTGGTAGGATTTCTGGTTCATTAGCCAACATCGGCTTGTCAGCCAATTCATCAGACTCTGATGCACATTTGGACTGGGCTGTTTTGAAGGCTACTATAATTTTGCAATTGTCTTCCCAGCAAGCTTTTAGCCAAGAAGGCCGTGCAAGGACCACATCCTGCCAACAGTAGATGTAAGGGAATCAGTCTGGGTGACCTGACTCTCCTACTATAATCCTATATGCTCTCCTAATGGTTTTCCTATCTAAGGATCCCTCTGGTGGCCACCCAACCCTGAAAGAGGGCCAATCTATTTCACAGAACATACGGAGCTTTCTTTGAGACAGTTTGGCATTATAACAATCTTCACAGAAACATTTGTCAAAGTTCTTAAGCATACAATCAAGGGGGGTATTTTTACTTTGGTTTCTACCCATTTCCTCCCCCTAACAGACGGCAGACTCACACAAATGAGGGAATGAGGGGTATGAGGAGACAGTCGCTTCGTCCTCCTCCAGCCATACTCCTCGTGGAGATATTTCCGACACCTCTTAGCAATTGGCAGGTTGGTTCAAACCCCTAACCCAGACCAATCCTGTGATGGGGTTGGGGCTGCCTTCAGCTATATAAGATCGTCACCGGCTTAGATTGGGACTCAATACTCACTTTGGTCCTTTGGTTAGGTCAGAACCCTTCTGCTGATTGTCTCATTCACACGCATTCATACAGCACATCCTCCCACCCTCCACTCTAATTCTAGGAGTTAACAGGTTCGTCTTGAGACAAGGGTTTCCTTCTACTGCCTTTCAGTCCTTTGCTTCGGACTGGAGACTACTAGTGGACTCCAGGAGGTGATCAAGCTCCCCTTCTGCCATCTACTGGCAGATCTATTCAAAGGCCCCTTTTCCTACCCTTTCCATCGGGTGGTCCTCCTCACGCCAGTTCCTCACCTCTTTGGACCCTGTTGTGCTTCTGGGATCGAAGCCTCGGTGCGCCGGGAGGGGCCTCCCTCCTACGGATCGAAAGGTCCATTGAGCACCAGGCAAGATTGCCTCTCCTGTCACCTCAGGGATCGTACTCCAATGACAAAGGAGGTGGAACACGCTGTCTCCAAACTCTCCCTTTCCCAGCCAATGCACCAAGAAATGTTATGGGAAAACAGAGAGACTGTGACACCAAGGCTAACTTAGGAAGTAGCGGTTTATTAGTACCAGCGTGACCAGTGGGCTGTTGCTCCAAGGCTGAGCAACCTGGAGAAGAAAAGGGGGGTTTTATACATTAGTTTAGGTAAGGGAGGGGGTCGGGTTGTATGACTATACATTTTTCTTTGGAATTTGCAGGGTTGTATTTAGCAAAACCAGATTTTCAAAGAAAAAATTGTCTCCAGGGTATACATGACAAGCAGGGATTGTAAACTGATAACTTCACAAAGAGAGGCTGTTGGGGTGAGGTTGTGAATGGGTTACTATCTTGCATTTCCAGGAAAGCGACCTTTGGCTATTTGGTTTTCTCACATCCCATGTCTAGCACGTCTGGAGCTTGCAGGTTGACTTTTAAAAGGAATAATTTTAACTGTTTTAGCTCCCTCTGCCACAGCGTAGATACTGAGAACATGCTCACAGACCCTACAGACCACCTATCCAGACCCTAGAATCCAGAGACTCAAAACCAAAAACATAAGCTCGCAATCAAATCAAGCAAGCATTGAATTATATTTAACTGGCAATTTTGAAATCCTTTTCTTTTTTACTAACAATTTCAAAACTAGCTGTATTTATGAAATATTAGCATATACACATAACACATATGTACATACGGTCACAGAGACAAAGTAGATCTATAGCTTTGTTGACGAAAAGTTGTCAAAACTCTGTAAAATATTTAAGATGGTTTATTCTTGAGCCAAACTTAAAGACTTAAGCCTGGGTACACCCATCCTTAGGAGGTCCTGAGAATGTGTACATACTGTTGCTAAATGGCATCTTGGTTATGTTCAGTTTTAGGATGTCAAAAGTTATAAAAACCATAAATCAATACATGTGAGACTCTCTTTGTTTTGGCTAGGGTAGGAGGGACATTTCCAAGAGGGGGCTTGCAAGTCATAGATGGGTTCAAAGATTTCTTCACTGATAATATGTACTTCTTACCAGGAGATAAGATGTTTTGCTGAGACAAAGGGGGAGACTCTAGGTTTGTTGCTAGCTAGATGAAGTTAAGATGTGGTAGACTTCAGAATGGATAGACAGATGTCTTACAAGGCTCCCTGGGAGTCCAGTAATCCACAAGAGAAGACTTTCCAGGGCCGTAAGATACTTTGATTTCCTTCTTTGTTATGTCATGTTATGCCAGAGTCAAGCTGAAAACAATAGGGTAATAAAATCCTGTTTGGTGATTACTTATCAGGCATGACTTCTCAAGCCTCTTAGGAATTTGAATAAGAGAAAAGTCCAGGTTTAGTTCTCAGCTTACATAAAGGATTCTCATTTTCTGGCTTTTAAATAGTTTTTCTTTTTTCCATTCAGACTATCAGCCTTCCAACTACCTGTTTCATTGCCCTAGGCTAGGCAACCCTACATTTGCATTTCTCTTTTTAATTTTTATTTTAAAGATGTGGGGTACAATTCGGGGTTAGGTATATAAATGATCATTGTACAGGCAAAGTCTGGGCCTCACTTTGGTCCCCACTTCCTCTGGTTTGAGATCAGATACTCTTATTGATGAGGTGTGTTTCCGCTCCCTCCCCTGGCAGTTTTCTACTACTGCCAATCCATTTCTTATAGTATTATGATAATTGTTCAGGGTCTGCTTATAAATGAGAACAGTAGATCTCAGTTCTTTGTTTCTGTGATAGATCACTGAGTATTATAGACTCTAAGTTCATCCAAGTTGCTGTGAAGTTCATAGTTTTGTCCTTCTTTATGGCTGCATAATATTCCATTGTGTATATGTACATTTTTTATCCAGTCCCCTTCTGATGGGCAGCACAGTTAGTTCCATGTTTCTTCTATTGTGAATAATGCTGCAATAAACATGTATGTTCAGGTATCTTTTTCATGGATTTGAATTCCTCTGTGTATATTCCCAGAATGGAGATTGCAGAGTTGTATGGAAGTTTGATTTTTAGGTCTTTTAGGAATCGCCACACTATTTTCCATGGATGTTGTACTAGTTTATAATCCCACCAACAGTGTAGAAGTATTCCCTTTTCTCCAAAATTTGCATTTCTAAAGGGACAACTCTTAGGTGAAGCAAGAAAATATTATATTTCAAAAGCACAGAGCTAAGATTTAGACTTACATATTGTATCATCATTTGCTCACCCCATGGAAGAATGTTGTATGTAAAGGCTCACATAGACAAGATGGCAGCTTAGTTCATTTAAAATAAAGGTAAGAGTTTCTTGTGACTCATCCTTTATAGGTGTAAATTTCTTTTACAAAAGAGTTTCAAGATAACCAGGCTAGAAAGGTATATTTTAGTTTAGTTTTTTTTTTCCAGTTCTTTTTAACTTAACTACTGTTTCTTAGCTAAAATTCCTGAGTTCAGGGTAGAGCCCATTAAAGATTAGGGCAAAGAAAACATTATCTATGCCTGGACTCAGCATAGATAGATCTGGAAAAGAAGTGGGCCTATTTTACCTGAGAGCCTGCCTTTTATAAACACTTTTATCTAGGATAGCTTTCTGTTTGCCTTAGGGTTGGGATAGTAAGTAAGCCAAAGGTTAGCAGATTTAATTTTTTAATTATTTAGTCACTTAAGCGTTTTAGTTTTCTCTTATAGTCTTTTTTTAAAAAAGCACTAAAAATATTGAAATGTTTTTAGAAGCTTCTTCACATCAAGAGGCATCCTTGAATGAGACTATTTTGGAAGCCCTTATTTTCAAATTCACTTCTTAGAATGCAGTGTTGTTCATTTGGAACATACTACTATAGCTTTGTTGTTGTCTGAGTAATGCTTGGCTGCTCACCCTTGATACCAATAAATCAAGGGACACGGAACTGGTAGAAAGAAGTTTATTTCCGAGTTCAAATCCAGGGAGCAGAGCTGAATTCGAGGTCTTTCTAAAGTGGTTCTGCCCACCCTTCAGGTCTTGCAGTCTACTTTTATAGTCAAGTTGTCAGTACCTATATATTAGCAACATGACCAGCAGAGCATTGTATAGAACTTAAGTTACAGCTGCATTTTACATTTAGACAGTGACATTTAGAATAAAGGAAGTTTACAAGGCCTAAGATATTGTGCATTGCAAAACTTGTGTAGCTCACAAGACTTACAATTACACTGAGGCAAAAGTTGTGCAAATCACAAGACTTATGATTTCATTGATACTATATTGTTCAAGACTATGACTGTTAAAAAAAGGATTAAATAGGGATTCACATCTTTGGGCGTAATCTTCAGGGAAGTCAAGAATCCCCTGAAGCTACTTACTGGGAATGCATAGAAGATAAGGGAACTCTCAGTAATGTGCTCAGAAACGTGCAGGAGTGCTTGAACCCTTACCATGCCCTTCTCTAGGGGCTGTGGCAATATGGACAGACATTAGTGGGTCTCTGTATCCACTTTAAGTTACCTTTAGTAAGATTTTACAGTTCTCAGGCCTAATGCTTATACATGTAAATGTAGGCATAGACAGAAGGTAGAGTACTCAGTTCTTCAGAAATTAATGATCCCATTTTTACCTTAAATCTTGGCATTGACTTTCAAATCCCCTTGATCAACTTAGCCAGTGATTTTTTTTTCCCTACATAAGTGCACAAGAAAAAGAAACAAAGGAGGTAGAACACAAAAAACCCTGCCAATTTCCAAAAGCCAGAGTTAGCACCCCTGCAGTTTTGACATTTACCACTGGTTTCTGTTTGACCCAGTTAGACATGAGTCCTCTAACTGAATCCAAGCTGGTTAATTATTGGATCCAGTCTAATCCGTTTCTGTCACATTTTCCAAACCCAGTTTGGATCAGAAAATTGCTCAAACAAACTCTGATATCTCAAAACACAAATCTTTGGAGCTCTGGAGTCCGAGAGGGAACTTCCCAATGGTCCCCAGTTGCTTTGAGAGAGTCATGGACATAGTGGATCTGGCAAATACCTTGCTTGGTCACTCAGGGCTCCTGGGGGTTGCTGAAAACTCTACTTCTAATCCCACTCCTGACACCATCTGGTAAAAGAAAAACCTGAGTTCCAGGCAAGATGGCAATGGAATAGGTCAGACCATGAGAGTTTCCACAAAAGCAAGTGTCCATAAAAACTCTCTGTGTGCCGGGCTCGGTGGCTCAGCCTGTAATCCCATGCCTTGGGAGGCTGAGGTGAGTGAATTGCCTGAGCCCACGGGTTCGAGACCTGCCTGGGCAACTTGGCGAGACCTCATCTCTACAATAAATCAAAAAATTAGCTGGGCATGGTAGCACGTGCCTGTAGTTCCAGCTACTTGAAAGGCGGAGGCGGAAGGATCGCCGGAGCCCAGCAGGTCGAGGCTGTGGTGGCCGGGAGCAGCCACTGCACTCCAGTCTGGGTGACAGAGTGAGACTTCAACTCAAAAAAAACCTCTCTGTGTGAGTGGGTGTGTGCTGGTGGGTGAGTAAAAGTCCAACTAAGGGGAGACTCGGGTTCATGTACTTGGGGCTCACCTCCGGAGGTGACTGCAACCCACCACCGCCCTAAGATTGGAGACCTGGATGTGCAGGATTGTCTGCTGTTCTCAGGGTTTTCTTGAGAGAAGACAGCAGAGAACAGCTGCCCCTCACCACCTGGCACCTGGCCCATGCCATCACCCACAGCAGCAAACCAGGCATGAGCAGGAGGAACTGTGGAGAAAGCAGGTCATGGAAATCTGGAATAAAGCTCCAACACCAGTGATAGGACGCTGACAGGTGCCATCTTCTCAGTCCTGGGACCAAGCAGAGACCTGCATTATCCTGCCCAGCTCTGCCCAGCCTCCATCTTGGGACCCAGAGGCTAAACTTTCATTGGACTCAGAGACAGATGCTCCTCCCCCACACTGGAACAGGCACAGACATGTCATATTTGGGGAACTTGATAGCAGCAGCAGCAGTGAGTAGGGTGAGTCCAGATCTGATCCATGCTCCTCCCACAGTAGTCCGTGGGGCATCTGACCCACACTGAGAGCAACCCTATTAGCCTGTGCTGAGAGTGGAGGAGAGGGGCTGGAGACCAGAGCCATTTCCTAAGCCAAAAGGAACCTGGAGTTACAGAAATGACCTCAGAGTGGGTTTTTTTTCTTCTTCTTCTTGTTTGTTTTTTTGTTTTAGTTTTTGCTTTTGTGTGTGTCTCTCTTTCTGTTTTTGTTTACATTTTTGTACTTGCTTTGTTTCTGTTATTTTAATTTTTTTTAAAGAATTTCCATTTGTGTTTGGGTATTTTTGACAGAGAGTACACCAGTGGGGGTGGGGGGGGGGTTGTTTGTTTGCTTGTATGATTGTATGTTTTTGTCTTTTTTGTTTTTTCTCTTTGTTTCTCTGTTTATTTGTTAGTTGGTACACATGTTGGCTTTCCCTCCTCTTCTCTCTCTCCACTTTCCTTTCATCTTCCTCCTTACTTTTTCCATTCTTTTCCCTTTTCATATCTCATTTTGCTTTCAGGGGGCAAACAGACACCCCCACTGCATGGGCAGATTGTAAGGCAGTGGGAAGTGGGTTCCAGGGGGCCCACATACCTATCAGCAGATACTGGGATCTGCAGATAGCTTCTGAATCACAGCTCCCCCCTTAATTAAATCTCAAAACTGCATAACGCACAGGCCCCCCCAACCCCAGTCCAGCTTCAGAATTGAACAATGGGGATGGGGGGACACCCCTTATCGACAAGGGTGCCTGAACGATGCATATTTGTATACCTAACCCTTAACTGTACACCACAATTTTAAAATAAAAAAATATGTTTAAAATTTAAAAAAACAATTGAACAAAACCAGAGGACCTATATAAGGAAAAATAGGAGATTGAGAAAACAGAAAGAAAAGTTATCCCCATCACTGAACAAAAGAATTTTTTAAAAAGGCTAAAAAAGGGTGGGGGGGGACCTATGCAAATTAAGAAAAACCAAAGGAAGAATATGAGTTTCACACAAACCCCTGGGAGGTCAGCCACTTCAGAACTCAAACAATGAAGAGCCCCCAGAATGAATGGTCTCAAACCACAAATCCAGATATCAAGATATTAATAGAGAGAATAAATAGAGATGAGGAGAGACAAGAGAAAAGAATGAGGGAGTTGATAACTGAGATAACAGCAATAAAGTATATAGTGAATGAAATAAATAACAAACTGATAAGCATGGACAGCAGAATTAACCAAGCAGAGAAAGACACTCAGAGCTTGAGGGCCAAAATATGGAACTAACCCAAAATGTTAAGAACATAGAAAAGAAGCTTAAAGAGACAGAATAAAACCTCCAAGGGATTAACGATTATATCAAGAGGCCAATCCTAAGATTAATTGGAATCCCTGAGGCAAATAGAGACCACCCTGGAACAAACATTCCATGAAATTATTCAAGACAACCTTCCTCATCTCATCAGTGATGCAACCATTCAAACTCAAGATATTCAGAGAACCCCTGTGAGACAAAAAATGAGAAGACCAACTCCTAGACACATAGTAATTGTAATTCACCTACACAAAGTAGGTATAAAAGAAACAATCCTAAAGGCAGCAAGAGAGAAAAGTTAGACTACCTACCAGGGAATACCAATTAGAATAGCAGCAGACTTATCTATAGAAACACTTCAGGCTAGGAGAACTTGGAGCCCATCTTCAAAGTTCCCAAAGATAAATAATTTCAACCTAGAATTACCTACCCAGCTAAGCTAAGTTTCATCAGTGATGGAGATTTAAAATCCTTCCCAGACATTCAGTCCCTAAGAGTTTATGCTGCCTCCAGATCAGCTCCACAAGAAACTCTTAAGAAAGTATTAAACACAGAAGAAAGGAAAAAAAGACCAACATTGCCCTTCACAAGAACGCAAGACGGCAATCCCTTCGGGACCCCTCCCACTGTGGGAGCTTTACTGTCCTCTCAATAAATCCTGCTTTCAAAAAAAACAATAGAATGCAGGGAAAGATTGAAAACACATGAATGAATCAACCAAAAAAACAAATGAAACACAACAAACAAACACACAGCAGCAACAATAACGAACTCTATAAGAACCTCATGACAGGGATAAACTCTCACATCTCTGTAGTTAGTCTGAATGTGAATGGACAAAATGCACCACTGAACAGACATAGAATGGCAAATTGGTTAAAATATCATGAGACAACAATATATTGTCTCCAAGAGACTCATCTCACCAGAAAGGACACTCACAGTCTCAAAGTAAGAGGATGAGAAACAACATTTCAGGTGAACAGAACACAAAAGAAAGCAGGAGTTGCAAACTTTATATCAGACAAAATAACCTTTAAGCTATCAAAAGTTTAAAAAGATATGAAAGGTCACTACATAATGATAAAAGGTTCAATCCACCAACAAGAAATATCCATCCTAAACATATATGCATCCAACATAGGAGAACAAACTTTCATAAAGCAGCTTCTAGGTAAACTAAAAAAAAGATATTGACTCTAACACTTTAATAGCTGGGGACTTAAACACCCCACTAACAACCCTAGACAGATCATCAAGACTAAAAGTCAACAAGGAGATTCAGAACCTCAATGTGATGCCTGACCAAATGGACTCAATACCTACCAAACACTCCACCCAACAACCACAGAATATACATTCTACTACTCATCATAGGAACTTACTCTAAGATCAACCACATCCTCAGACATAAATCAAGCATAAATAAATTCCATAAGACTGATATTGATATTCTGCCCTGCACCTTCTCAGACCACAGTGGAATAAAAATAAATATCAGCACCAACAAAGTTCCCCCAAAACCCACAAAGACATGGACACTAAACAGCATGATGTTAAAAAACTCCTGGATCAAC
>CAUYQG010083123.1:0-11239 GCA_963574415.1 Tarsius wallacei
TGCCCAGGTCTCGAACCCACGGGCTCAGGCAATCCACTCACCTCAGCCTCCCAAGGTGCGGGATTACAGGCTGAGCCACCAAGCCCAGCTATCAGTGAACTTATAACCACATGTATTTTTTAATTTTTGGTTTATTGTAGAGATGAGGTCTCACCAAGTTGCCCACGTCTCGAACCCACGGGCTCAGGCAATCCACTCACCTCAGCCTCCCAAGGTGCGGGATTACAGGCTGAGCCACCAAGCCCAGCTATCAGTGAACTTATAACCACATGTATTTTTTAGTCAGGGTACATTTTACCTATAATGGCCATGGCATACAAATGGTGATGCTCCATGTGTCTTCATGTTCTAATCCATGTTGGAAAAGAAGTTTATATTCAAAATATGCCTTTTTCTTTGGTATAATCAAGGAACAACAGAAACACATACAGACAAACCTCAGAGACATTGAAGGTTCAGTTCCACAGCACTGCATCAATGCAAATACTGCAATTAACCTAGCCATAAAATTTTTTTAGTTTTCCAGTGCATGTAAAAGTTATGTTTACATTATAATATAGCCTATTAATCATGCAATGGCATTATGTATAAAAGTGTACATAACAATTTAAAAGCATATTATTGCTAAAAATTGCTGACACAGATGCAAAGTGAGCACATGCTGTAGGGAAAATGGCTCTGATAGACTTGCTTGATGCAGGATTGTCACAAATTTTCAATTTGTAAATAAATAAATGCAATATCTATGAAGTGCAATAAATGAAGCACAGTAAAATAAGGTATGTCTGTATTTACTTTTAAAACTACTGCTCAGGCATAGCATAAGTAAATTTTGCTCACATCCCATTGACCAAGCACACTCTTAATCTTGACTGGTTACCTTTGCCAGTGAATTTTCCAAAAAAATTAATCCTTTTAAAAATTAATTTTATTTCAGTTAACTCCATCCACTAATGATTATACTCAGACATTGTTTAGCAAATATCCTTAATTTCTAGATTGCATTCATTTTTCATAGCTTAAAGTTAAAAACTACCAATCAATTCTTAAAATTTTTCTTGAGCTAATTTTTTCAATCAAAATAGCCTAAATCTATGTGTAAACTTTAAGGCTTGATAAGTATTTCTTTTTGTTTTTGCATTCCCAAATTTATATTTATTTGGATGTAGATTCAGAAATGTTTCTTTTTTTTCAATTTGAAGGTTCTGGAAACTAGAGAATATATCTTTACTCTGTTAATTTGATGGCATAGCAGTTAAATTTCTTTTGAATTCAACTTATATTTAGTTTCATAGTGCATCTTGCCTATAGTCACTAGGGCATGCTTAAAACAGTGTATCCTTAAATCTCTTTGATAAATTGTAGTTACAGTAGATGTAGTTTGTGATTCTCAAGTTATCAAAACAAATTTTGCTAGACACATAAATTTGGGGATAATATGATTCTCTATGGCTATTACTTTTCTTGTTATCTGCTGCCTTGTCCTGAAGCCAATGTCATTTAAATTAGGTTTTAATTAGGTGGCACCCTAGACCTCATATAATCTTTTTTCTTTTAAATTCTTGGTAAATTATGCTGTAGAAACAAAATCAAAATCTCATTGCTTTATCATGAATGATTTATTGCTCTCCCATGCTATGTTTCAACTGAAACTGGCTTTGCGTCTGCTCTGCTCTGCTCATTCTGCTCCATGTATCCTCTTTATTCAAGAATTCAAAGTGAAAAAGGAGCTCAGATTATGCCATTCTGTTATTTGTGTTAGAGTGGACAAGGCAATGGAAGAGCTATAGAAAGGATCTTAAAGTTTCTTTCACATTAACACCTATCTAGTGTTCTGGCTTTTTGATGGCCAAAGCAATGAACAAGGTTGAATTTGAAGTCAAAGAGAAAGGAGAAATTGATGCCATCAGGAGTCTATGCAGGATATTTTGGATTTAGTGGAAAGACATAATTGTCTTATATAAAGATCAGTCAATAACCGGGAACAATAACATAATCAAGTAAAGCAGAAAACCATTGAATGTGCTTGTCCTAGATATATTTTGAATCTTATATGACCTCTCAGTAAAACAATAAGTAGTAACTATTTTCATCTTAGCATTCATATAGGAAACCAATTGTTCTGCCAAAGAGCACTACATTTTTAAAATCCTTTCTTCTCTCATTTCTTCCCATACCTCCTCTCCTTGTCCTTCTTCTTTACTATTCCTTCCTTTCCTTTCTTGTTATTTGGCAAACATTTAAGTCAAGTTTATAGAAAAATGATTCAAACATAGGAAAAGTCATAATTTAGAGAGAAAAAAGTTCACTTGGCCATAGACATAGACTTTCAAAAAAACTCTGCAGAGAATCTTGTGAATAAGACTTCTCCCCAGGTGCACGAAAAATATTTAATTGGTAAACTTAAGAAATGAAATCTCAAATTTGAGAAAATGTTCAAATATTTTCAAAAGACATTATCAAAGACAAACACATCCCAGTGAGGAATCTCATATAATCACTAAAAGAAGGAAGAAAAATATAGAATAGACAACGAAAATAGAATTCAGAACAGATCAGAAAAAATCTTGCTTTTAGCTAGGGATTTTCACCAATTTAATAATGTGAAGAAAATTAAAAATTAACATCAGTAACTCACTGAATAATAGAACTTGTCTTTTTATTTAGCAGTGGTTTGATTAAAGGTTAGCAAACTATAGCCCATGGACCAAGTCAAGCTATCTGCCTGTTAAAGTTTTATTGAAAACAACCATGCTTATTTACCTCATGTCTGTGGATTTCTTTATGCTAAAATTACAGAATTGAGTAGATGCATGGAGACTATATGCCACAAACTTTAAAATATTTACTCTCTGGCTCTCTTACAGAAAAAAGTTTATAAGCCCCAGATTTAGATAATTACATATTCACAAGTTCTTCTTTAAAAATAAATGTTCAATATAAACTCTTTTTCACACTATAAAAAAAGCTGTATTTATAATCGAGAAATTTGAGTCCAAAAACAAGCAAAATTTAATCACTCTTATAAATGTGAAATTCTTCATGAATTCAAATATTGTTTTCAAGATCTTGATTGTCAAAGTGGACAGCCAAAGAACCCAAAGATGCATACATAATTCCAGTTTATAGTGGGTTATCTCTGTCTAAACATGTTATAAACTAGCCATTTAATAATTAATGAATGTACATGTAGTTCCATACCACAAGTGAAGTTTTAAAAGTAATGACTGAGTTCATAGTAGTGGGGAAAATCTGAATATGATAAAGATTTGAGTATCACACAAATGATAGTCCAGTAAAGGGTAGTAAGACACAAATACGTATATATTTGCACATTTTTAAAATTTATAGAGAAAGAAAACTTAAAAATTGGTGGGATTTGTGACACATTTTGTATTAATTTCACAACAGTTGAACTGTCATTTGAAATAAGTTCAGAAGTCTGGTTTGAGGTTTATAAAATATTTTATTTGGAAGAGTAAAATGGTAAAATAAGAAAATTATAACATTTTTCTTATTTTTTGTCAATAAAATTCAAACCAATGTTATAAGTTTTCATGCTGTTCTCATACTGATTGCTCAATGTTGCATTATCTAAATTATACTGTATTTCCACTCTTTCCTCAGTAGGCACTCTCACAAGAAATTAGCAGGTGCTTAATTATTTGATAAATCAAGATTGTTTTTGCTCACAGACATATGTCAATATGATACTGAAATAATGTTAGTATGACATTTAAAAAATACCTTTGACAATATCTGTCCACCAAATATTAAACACACACACACACACACACACACACACACACACACACACTAATATATAATTTCAGAAGTCTGGCATTCTTCTTTCACTAAAAATACATCTTAACTAGATAGGTGCTGCCTTGAAGGGATCCTGTGTTTTGCAAGATATCTAAGCTTACTAATGGGTCACAAACAAATCTACCCTGTGTGTGGGTCTTTTTCAACTGTGAAAGATCCTTTACACTGTGAAGATTTGATGGCATTTTAAAATGCCAACCTTAACAAATGTAGTTAGTTAGGCATATTCAGACTTGAAAATGAGGTTAAAAAGAAAGAAAAAGCTTTCTGCTTACATATGAGCACATCAAAACTTTAGTGACATGACCCAAGATTACAGAGTGTGACACCAAAATATGCATTTCTTACTTTAGATTCAGGTCAGCATACTTTAAAACAGACTTAATATTAATATTATAGCAATTTCTTATATGACACATGCATGCACTCCAGTCTCTGGTTGGCAGAATTTGTGAGAATTGAGGTGATAACCCAGCAGAAAATGGAATAAATTTTTAAAAAGGCCTTAAAACAGTTTATTCAGAGTTTTTCTTTTTACTTTCAAGTTTATTTTCTATTAAAAAATCAATTTTGCTTTCTGATTGATAGTGTAGTATGAAATTACTATGAATTTTCTAGAAAAGAAAAAACATATTTTATAAATATAAAATTGTTCCATATTTCTGCAGTCATAATTAACATGACTACTTTTATTTCAGTAATTTGCTTTCTTCTATTAAATATAATAATAATTGAATACAGAAAAAACATTTTTCACTTCATTAAAAAATATGTATATATTATATGTCACTAAGCTTCTTCCCTTCCCCATCATGCCATCTCTGGAGTCTAATTTTGAAACATTTTTTAGATAGAATTAGGTTTCAGTTTCTAAAGTGAATTGGGAGAGAAGCCAAAATGCAAATTTCCAAGGAAACAGTTAAATGTTTGTTTCCAAAACTTTTGAGAACTCTCACTTGCATCGAGGCTGTAAAAAAGGATCAGGAAAGGTCTTTAAACTATGGACTTCTAAAGATATACCCTTGCAGAAAATTATTTCCATTCTCTGAAATTTCCTCTAAATTCCAAATCTACTGTCACCCATAATAAATAAGAGTAGCTTCTCATTTAAAACTTAATGTGAGGGTCTTTCAGGAGATCACTCAGAGAACTGGAACTAGGTGTCCAGCAGTTATGGGTTTACCCATAAAAGAATTTTGTATCTAAAGATACCAATATATGGCTAATATCTTTGGCAGGATAATGAGTAGCAAAGAGAGAAGAAAAAGCATAGTTGAAGATGGAAGAAGTTGTTGCTGACTTGATAAATAACTGTACTTCCTTATAACAACTGCAAATATTAACTGAAACATAAAAAACAGGGATTAGTTATAAAACTTAATCTAGTTATTTATGACAAGGGTCATTTTAAAAGGAATCTTGCATCTATGTTCATCAGGTAACTTGGCCTGTAGTTCTCTTTCCTTGTTGAGACTTTGCCATTTGGGGGTATCAGGATGATATTGGCTCCATAGAATGAATGAGGGAGAATTCCTGGAATACTTTCAACAGAAGAATTGTATAAACTCTTCCTTGTATGTCTTGCAGAAGTCTGAGAAACCACCTGGCCCAGTGTTTTCTGTGGGGGTTTTTTGGCAGGGAAGTTTCATATAACTGAATCAATTTCTTGATTTGTTATTGGTCTGCTGAAGGTTTCAATTTCTTCCTGTTTCAATCTTGGGAGGGTATGTGATACCAAGAATTCCTCATTTCCTCTAGATTTTTCTAGTTTACTTGCATACAGATGTTCATGGTAATCTCTGATAATCTTTTGAATTTCTTCAGGGTCAATTGTGACATCATCGTTTCTGTTTCTAATTGTGTTTATTGGGACTTTCTCCTTTCTCTCTCTTTCTTCTTCCTTCTTTCTTTCCTTTTCTTCCCTCCCTCCCTCCCTACACTTTCCTTTCTTCTTTCCTTCCTTCCTTCCTTCCTTCCTTCCTTCCTTCCTTCCTTCCTTCCTTCCTTCCTTTCTTTCTTCTTTCTTTCTACCTGGCCAGAGATCTGTCAATCTTATTTATCCTTTCAAAGAACCATATTTTTGTGTTGTTGATACTTTCTACGATTTTTTTTTTTTTTTGGCAATTCAGTCTTATTGATCTTGACATTCTACCTCTCTATACATGCAATGTCATATACTTTTCTCTCAGTACCAATTTCATGTCTCATTAGCACAAAGATGGGAACAACAGATGCTGGGCACTGCTAAAGAATAAAAAGAGGGAGAAGGGATAAGGGGCACACAATAACACACTGGGTATCAGGTCTATTCTCCGGGGGAGAGAGGGCCCACTAGAAGCCCAGATATCACCTGCGTGGAATTTACTTATGTAGTAAATCTTCGCATGTACCCAACAACTCTAAAATAAAATAAAATATTTAAAAATATTTTGGGAATATTTTAGAAATCTTGCTTCAGACTATCTGCTGGGTTAGGATTTCAGGACCATAAAGTCAAGTCTATATGAGGTAGACTTTAAGAAACTCAATCCCTGATGGGGAGCAGAAGATGTCAGATGAAGAACAGTTACTACTTCTGAGGAGTCTCTAAAGTACCTATGGAAATGCCCACTAGAGAGAGAAGAGAAATGAGAATTTGGCTGTACAATTTTATTCTCCTCCCCCCAACGCCCAACCATTTTTAAACTCTGGTAGGGTACAAAATTGTTTTAGCAAGAGAAGAAGCAAGCAAGCAAGAAGACCATATTTTCTGTATATAATGCAAATGAAAGCCTCACGTTTTTGGTGATAGAGTGAGAAATCTCACCTTTGTTCAAGGACTGAAGTACAATTAGCATATTGGGTAAATATTCTCATTTTTTAAGACTGTGTTTTGAAAATTAAGTTGACTACATTCTATCATCTAAGATTGATAAAAAAAAAAAAGAAAGAAAGATGATTGATTGTCTGGAGTTTTCCTCTAGTGGTATTAAAGGGGCAAGAAGCAAATTGATTTTAATGAAATTCTTTGGACTAATTATACAGTGTGTGTGTTTGTGTGTGTGTGTATGTGTGTGTGTGTGTTTACATATATATGCGTGTGTGTGTGTATACACATATATATTCACACAATTTGGATAATACAGCTCTTCTTTTAAAAATATTGTATTTAATAAAGTAGGGAGAAACTCCACACATATTGAAAACCAGTTTTGAAGAGCAAAAAAACTGTCCTTATAGGTTAGCTGTTTGTTTGGGTTAGTAAATTGTTTCCCTGATTAGGAAACATGCCCAAATGAGAAAATCATTTACCCCAAAATATGGTTCTAAGGGTTTTCTAAAGCAATGGGAAATTATTTATTCTTTTGCCATCTTGGTTTCATCAACAGAACTATTCTAGTGCAAATAGCTAAGTTATGCAGACATAGGTGGTGTCTTCTCTCAGTCTTCTCCTTGTGTAATAAACATAATCATCTGGGTTGGCAAGTTGAATTTTTCAAGCTGCATATTAATGTTCCATTGTGGTGTTCAAGTCTCAGCATCCTGTTTTCTCATTCTTTTTGTTGTATTATTATTTGTTGTATCACTTGAAAGGACAGAGATTGCAAAACAGCATTTAGGACTCTGGAAATCACATATCTGAACTCTATGACACCTACTTATATTTACAGAATGATTATAACCAGAATTTTTAGTCCAATCTCAAATCTAGAGTACCCAAATTAAGAGAATACCCATCCTTAATTTAAAAAAACCCACAAAATCCCACATGCTGATATTGGTCAAATTATCTAATATTTCTGATGTTTTTATTTGTTTCTTGAATAATTTTGTGATATTAAAAATTCCAGAAATACCTATAATAATGTAATGTATATTGTGAATCGAAGAGGCTTCAGAACAACAAAAACAAAAATCAGTTTGGAATTTTCCTTCAGATGTTAAGGCTTTTTTTTTTTTTTTGAGTCAAAGTCTCACTCTGTTGCCCAGGCTGGAGTGTAATGGCATGCTCATGGCCACCCCTACATCGACGTGCTGGACTCAGATGATCCTTCTGTCTCTCCTTCCAAAGAGTCAGAACTACAGGTGTACGCTACCATGCCTGGCTAATTTTTTGATTTATTGTAGAGAGGAGGTCTCAACATGTTGCCCAAGCTGGTCTTTAGCATTCTTTGTTTTTAAATCAAGACTCCATCCTGGATGAGGGGTGAGACTCCAACTAATAAATAAATTATATATATATATATATATATATATTTTAATAAAAAATCAAGGCTAAATTGTTTTGGCTTACATTATTTACTTATTTTGGTCTAATTTATCTAGTAATCCTTTTTTTCAAAAGTGAGAATTGATGAAACAAATTTAACCCTTTGTAATATAAGAAGCTGTGCCGAACTTAGGCATCAGTTTACCAAAGCAATAAATCTCTGTTTAGTTCTTTTTGTAGAAGCTGATTGCTTATTTGTTTTAATCTTTATTGAGGAATGATTGAGTTACAATAAACTGCACATATCTGAAGAACTTACGAGTTTTGATATCAGTACCTATGCTTGAAACCATTTCTACAATCAAAGTAGCAAACATTTCCCTCACCACCAGAAGTTTCCTTCTGTCCCTTTTAATCCAAGCTTCCCTTCATGTCCATCCTCAGGCAACAACCACTGAACAGTTTCCTTCTAAGTATTTAGAATTTTAGAAAACATACAAACAGGATGCACTGTGTTTGCACTTTTGCCTGGACTTTTGACTCAAAGTAGTAACTTTGACATTTACTTTTGTTGAGTCACGTATCTAAAATTCCTTCTGTTTTATTGCTGAGTAATTATACATTGTATGACTACACCACAATTCATCTGTTTGCCTATTGTGTTTCATTTTATTACATTTGGGGACTGTTATAAAAACCTGCTGCAAGTCTTTGTGTAGATATATGTTTTTGAAGGGGGTGTGGTAGGAGAGAAGTGTTCATATAGGTGAATGATTATCATTCAAGAAACTGCCAAACATTTTATTAGATGTAGGTGTACATTTCATAATCCTTTGAGGAGTACAAGAGAATTTAATTTGCTCCACAACGTTGTTAACGCTTAGGATGATCTTTTTTTTTCCTTTTGTTTAAATATTAGTTATGCTAATGGATGCTATAGGGTGATCACATTGTAATTTTTTATTTGTATTTTTCTAAAGATTAATAATGTAAGGCATATTTCCGTATGGTTATTTGCTACTCATATGTCTACTTTGATAAATTGTCTACAAATATTTTACTGTTTACATTTATTGTTTTGTCTGGTTGTTGTTATTCATATATTAAATTGTGTTCAGAAAGTATTTAAGATACAAAACTTGTAATATGTAATATGCAAATATCTCATGCTTTTTCTCAGTCCAAGTATTGACATTTCCTTTCAAAGAGCAAACATTTTAATTTTGATGAATTATTTTATCATTTTGTTTGTTTTATGATATGTGCATTTTGTAAAAATCTTAAACTATCCCAAGGTAGAAATTATTTTCTCCTACTTTATTCTAAATATTTTATAAATTTAGATTTTTCATTTAAGTCAATAATCTATTTTGAGTCATTGTACATAGTATGAGGCAAAATTTGATGTTTGCATTTTTCTCCATGGATATCCAGATGTTTGTCCAGTATCCTTTACTAGCTTTTTTTTTTTTTCCTATTAGATTGTTTTGGAATATTTGTTTTAAATCAGTTGACCATATGCAAGAGGGGATATACACACACAAATTGTGTATTCATTCTTATATATTTAAACTTAAGTCACCTACAAAAAAACCTCTCCATTTGATGCCGTGTATCTATCAAGACACTTTTTCACTGCTCAGAAAAGTTTTTGAACACATAAATTTTGATACCTTTTAGTTTTTCTGCCATTTTTTGTTTCACATCTCCCACATCAGCAAAACATTTCCTTTTGAGGACTTTTTTCATCCAGAAAAACAAAAAAAGTCACTTAGAGTGAAATTGGGTGAATAGGGAGGGTGAGTCGCAGTGGTCATGCCATTTTTGGTCAAAACTGCTGAACACTCAGCACAGTGTAAGTACGCGCGCTTGTAAATCATTCATCATGAAATGGGCAACACCTTAAAAGACTCTTCCAAAAAAGAAAAAAAAAAAATCACTGAAGCTTCTCACAGCTTCTCACAACAATGCTAGTTGGTAAACTGATTCTGACGAGTTCCTAGAACATTTACTTAGCAGGGAAAACCTGTACTACCAGGGGAAGATCTGCCATCTTAATAAAAATAGAACTTTCTAACTCATAAGCATTGTGCATCTCCCTGATTATTAAGGTAGCATTTGATTTTAATATTTTATAGTATTGACATAATAGGTTTGGACATCTCGGCCGGGCTTGGTGGCTCGGTCTGTAATCCCAGCATTTTGGGAGGCCGAGGCGAGTGGATTGCCTGAGCCCACGGGCTTGAGACCAGCCAGGGCAACTTGGCAAGAACTTGTCTCTACAATAAATCAAAAATTAGCCTGGCCTGGTGGCTCATGCCTGTAGTTCTGGCCACTTAGAAGGCTGAGGTGGAAGGATTGCCTGAGCCCAGCAGGTCAAGGCTGCAGTGGCCGTTAGGGTGCCACTGAACTCCAGCCTAGGCAACAGAGTGAGACTCCAACTCAAAAAAAGAAAAAAAAAATTATATGCCATTGGTTTGACTATGCATGATATGATTTATCAAATTAAAGAGATGTGGTAAAAGTGGACATGCATGTCTTTATCTCTGACTACAATGCAAGAAAAAGATAATTCAAGTTGTTGGCATTAAGTATAAAGTTAGGTATATTCTTTTTAGATATCCCTTAACAAGTTGAGAATATTCCTTTATTTTCTTGGTTCATTAATCAATTTTATCATAAATGACTATTGCATTTTTCAAGTTTTTTTGTATATATTGAAAGAGTGATAAACTCTTTTTTTTGGTAATATATTAAATTACATTGCTTGTTTTCCCAATGTTAGATACATTTTTCAAGCCTGGGGTAAACCTACTTGATTTTGATTCATTATTCATTTAACCTATATTGCTAGATTTAATTTGTTAATATTTCTTTCTTTTTATATATATATATTTGCTTTTTATTCAATTTTATGAACATGGGGTCTAAGCAGGCCACAGCATAAAGACCAATTTGTAAAATGGGACCATTTAAATTTTTTAAAAATGTTTTTTACATTTTAATGGATCATTAAATTTTTTTTTTTACAAGTTAATAAATAGTTCTCTCCAATATGATTAAACAAAAACGAAAAGAGAAAGCGGGAAAATGGGAAGTCCCTTTGCCTAAAGTTCGTGCCCAGGGAGAAACAGAAGTATTAAAAGTTATTCGAACAGGAAAGAGAAAGAAGAAGGCATGGAAGAGGATGGTTACTAAAGTTTGCTTTGTTGGAGATGGCTTTAC
>CAUYQG010083125.1:0-21539 GCA_963574415.1 Tarsius wallacei
CTCAAACTCCTGGGCTCAGGCGATCCTCCCACCTCAGCCTCCTGAGTAGCTAGGACGCCAGGCGTGTGCCACCATGCCCGGATAATGCTTATTTGTTTGTCTTTTGTAGGTCTTGGTGTGTTCCCTAAACTGGTCTTGAACTCCTGGGCTCCCAAAGTGCTGGGATTACAGGCATGAGCCACCATACCTGGCCTGAAGGTAACTTTTTAAAGGTTTTCTCCTTCCCACAAAAGCATCAGAAGGGTGGGGGCTGTGACCCAATCATTGCTAAACAAATTAATACTGGCTGGCTGACTAAATCTGTGTGTTTTTTAAAAAGGGGAGGGGCAATCGTTTCTGATTTCCAAAAGTATGTGCCTCTGAGCTACAGATGCATCTGTGTTCGCAGGCAGAGGGGAAGAGGACCGTCCCTGCCACTGCAGTCAGGGAAGAGCGAGGGGCTGGGTGTGGGGAGAGAAGGCAAGCCCAAGCAGGCGCAGGGGCTCATGCTTGCAATCCCAGCGCTCCGGGAAGACTGCCTGAGCCCAGGAGTTTGCGACCAGCCTGGGCAACACAGTGAAATCCCACCTCTACAGAAAACAGAAATAAAGAAATCAGCCAGGCACAGTGGCACACACGCCTGTGGTCCTAGCTACTCAGGAGGCTGAGCCCAGGAGGTGGAGGCTGTAGTCAGCTATGTTCACGTCACTGCACTCCAATCTAGGCAAATGAGACTCCGACTCAAAACAATAGAAAGAAAGAAGTCTGGCAACACTGCTACAGGTCTGGAGCTTGAACTCGACCCTGACCACTCGTGGCCCTCAGGGTGGGACCCCTGGAGCTGCAGATCAGCCTCACCTGGGAACTTGTCGAGCCCACTGAGCCAGCAGCACTGCGGGTGGTGGATGCGGCGGGTGGTGGATGCGGCCTGCAGCTCCACGAACCCTCCAAGGGATTCTGACGTGTGCTCGCAGTTGAGGAGCCACAGGTGTGGCGGTGAGTCTGGAGCGAGCAGTTTCTGACGGTGGTGTGATTGCAGGTGAGGGGAGATGGGACGTGAGGGGGGAGAGGGAGCGGGAGCGGGAATATGCTGCCCTTTATCAAATACACCCGGCAGTGCTGCCAGGGACGGAGGCGGCCAGTGGCCGGGGTGGGAGAGCTCTTTCAAGCGGAAGGAAGCAAGTCAGCTGGGACGGGGAGAGAATGCAGAGAGAGCGGCCGGGGCGGCCAGCGGGGCCGGCGGGCCAGGCCATCGCTCCATCTGAGTCCCTCTATCCTTAATGCCCTTCAGCTCCCGGCTCTCTCCACATGGCCACGCCCTCTTTGGGTCCCTGGTTCTCAACAGGGCAGCCAATCACAGGCAGGTCTTGGGGAGTGAGGGGCACACTGATTTGGGGAGGGGCGGGTATCTCATGGACTAAAACCAATGACAGATGTAAAGTCGTATCTGGGGCAACTCTGTGCGACAAAGCCCTGCCTCGTGTCCTATGTGACTTTCAAATGACATTTGTACAGAAGAACACTAGGTCTCTGAGCCTAGAATCTACTTTAATTTTAATATAAACAGTACTTTTCGGCCGGGCATGGTGGCTCACGCCAAGTAATCCCAGCATTTTGGGAGGCAGAGGTGAGAAGACTGAATGAGCCCACGAGTTCAAGACCAACCTGGGCAACTTGGTAAGACCTTGTCTCTACAATAAATAAAAAAATTAGCTGGGCGTGGTGGTGCACACTTGTGGTTCCAGCTACTTGGAAGGCTGAGGTGGAAGGAATCACCTGAGCCCAGCAGTTTGAGGCTGTGGTGGCCATGAGTGTGTCACTGCACGCCAGCCTGGGTGACAGTAAGACTGTCACCAAAAGAAACAAAAAAAAAGTGCTTTTTTTGTGCATGGTTGTAACGTATTCCAAGTCAATCAAGAAAGGATTTTCCTTTGCTTTGTTCAGAATTGTAGTGAGAGTTGCTTGGGGCATCAAAAACCCCATCTGGGTGGCCGGGTCTCTAACACAGTGGCCGTCAGTGAGCGTCTGGAGGCAGCACTGGCTGTGACTGTGCCAGCTGGTGTAGCTGCCTTGAGCATTTATGTGATACATGTTATTTTACTATGAACTACTTTAAAAAAAATACATTCTTGATCCCATAATTAGAGCAGTATAGCAGGTTTTGAAGACGATGTGATTTTAGGAATGCTATATTGCCTATGAATTTCATTTCTGGGCAGTAAAGGGAACATTATAAATTGGTATTAAAGACAGGAGTAAGTGATCTGAGAGTGAGCTTAAGTCCTAATTCCTGAGTTAGGGTACTCGTATTTATTTAACAAACTTCCACACAGACCTCTGTGTGCTCAGCAGAATTCTAAGCACTTTATAAATATTAACTATTTGGTCCTCACTATTCCTACGAAATACATATTATGATTTCCAATTTTACAAATTTTAAAAGGACACTTGTCCAAGGTCACACAGCCAGTTAGGAGAGGGAGTTAGAATTCAAACCACGGGCATCTGGGCTGTCCGAGCTTTTAGTCATTATGTATGGCCACCCTGCAAGCTCCCATGAGTGGGGTAATTGTCCAGACACTGCCTCTTTTCCCCTATATCTGGCTTTCCTCTGCCCCTCCCCACGGAGCAGCCTCTATCCAAGGCTGGTCTCTGTAGGGTAAGCATATTCCTAATAAGGAAAGCAAAACTGAAAGCAAGGTGGCCGTCAAGTGTAACCAACGCAATATAAATACGGGATAGGAGTTAGATTAACGGACTTACTTGCCTATGAAACTGTTTGCTGTACTGCCCTAAGTGCGGTTTCCTTCGGCACCAGCCTGTTGCCATCGGTGCCTCCTGTAAGTTCTTTTTTCTTTTTTTTTTTTTTTTTGAGTTGGAGTCTCACTCTGTCGCCCAGACTGGAGTGCAGTGGCTGCTCCCGGCCACCACAGCCTCGACCCGCTGGGCTCCGGCGATCCTTCTGCCTCAGCCTTCCAAGTAGCCGTAACTACAGGCGCGCGCTACCATGCCCGGCTGATTTCTGATTTATTGTAGAGATGAGGTCTCGCCAAGTTGCCCAGGCGGGTCTCGAACCCGCGGGCTCAGGCAATCCACTCACCTCGGCCTCCCAAGGCGCGGGATTACAGGCTGAGCCACCGAGCGCGGCTGAGTTCTAATAAACCAACGTCTTTCCCTGCTGGACCTCCAGGTGACATCTTTGAACAGGTGAAGAACCTTACGAGCAAGCTTTGGGGTTGCCATGTTGCAGCGTGTACAAAAGGGCTCCCTGGTCCCTGCCAAGCTCATCCGGGGTGAACCCCCAAGGCCCCCGGCCTTGTCTTGTCATCTCAAGACAAACATGCTGCTTCCTCCCTCTGTGACTGTCGCTATTCACACTCTTCTCTGAGCCCGAAATGCTGCCCTCCCCGCACCTCCTGCCCATGCCCTGTTCTGGCTCTGTTCCCACTCCTGTAACACTTAGCACTGCTCCATCTCCAGGCCACAGCCCGTAGGAATGTGACAAATCCATCTAGCAGTCTCAGCACACAGGAGGTAACTGGCATGTGGTAGTGTGCTCAAACATGCATACATTGGAGCCGGGAGGGAGGGGCCCAGGGACAGCAGAGGGAACCTGCAGGCAGAAATAGCTAATTAGAGTAACCCCAGCACACCCTCCCCGCCTCACCTGTCTGCAGGCAGTAGTGACCCTTGCTCACTGACTCCAATAACAAATGCACCTGGTGTCACCATGACAACAGGCCTGAGGCATTCAGGGAGGGCTGGGCACTCCTCTTCCAGCTCTTGCACTCAGGAGCACTCGATCTCTGGCAGAAGCCACATGGGATGGAAGAAGGAGAACCCCAGTCTCCCCTGAAAGAAGGCAGGGGCCAATCCTCTGAGGGCTGGGGCAGTCAGTCACCCACTAGGCTGTGAAAAAGGGAGCCAGTGTTCACATGCTCTGGACTCAGGGAAGGCAAAGAAAAGCCCTCAGCTATCCCAATCTGCCAGGTCAGCAATGAGAAATAGAAGAAAACAGATTTGGCAATGTCCAAAGGGTATTAAATATTCATCCTGACTACCCATCAGTAAGATCCCAGCAGAATACACCCTCTGACAAGTCGGCTTTCTACCACCGGAGGCTGGCCTCCTGGAAGCTTGTTATTGCTTTGTCGATTTTAATGTACAATATTTAATAGCCAGACCAAAATATGGTCGTAAACATTTGGAAAATGAGTGCTGACATTTTCCTTATTGCTTCTGTATTTAGGGATGTATCATCGGACGGTGTTTTTGAGCTAAAAAAAAAAAAATCAGAAGGAAGCAAGGTGATGCTTCACAACGAAAAGAGATAAGAACTGATTAAGAACTAAGAATGGAATATGTCGAACTGGCTAAAAGTCCTGCCTAAACGCCCCTTGGGGGTCACACCAGGCAATCAATGGAATCAGACTAAGCTAAACCAACGATAAGATAAAACGCCAGTGAGGTCATTCCCTGACTTCCTTGGGGACGTGCCTAGCCACAGGAAGCATGCATACGGAGTGGCCAACAGAGATCCACACCCAGAGAGCTTGATGAATACTGCTATGCGGTCTGGATCAGCAGGTGGCTCTCGCAGGGACCGGTCTGGGGCACAGACCACAAAGAGCCTTGCTGGGAGAAATGACATCACAGCAGTGGAGGGCTGATGACAAATGGACCAGCCTGGGTGAGTCGACAGTATCCGGGTCTCTACTTGATTCTGTTACAGTACGAATATTCAACCACATCCACTTTCAGGGGCGGGGAAGGGACTGTTTCTCTGGAAAACACCAGAACACAGGACTAAGAACCCAGGCTTTGAGAGGCAAGGTACACAGGGCCAGTGGAAAGAAGAGAGGCCAGCACTGCCCCTGAGCTCTGGCATCCTCGAGTCATAGAGCCACCTTGTGGCAGAAGTGAGAAGAAATGAAGGCGTTAGAAGAGGCACCAGGGAAACGTCGCCACCCTTCGTAAGCCGTGTCTTGAGGGACCTCCAAGGGCTCTGCGAGCCTAATTCCAAAAACCAAAGGTAAGGACTTGCTGAAGGGGACCAAGCAATCAGGGATGGCAGACCAGAGCGAGGGGACACTAAACAACAGTACATGATCCCAAGCGGCTGCCCGAGAAGAAACACGAACTGCCTAGAAATACCATGATACAATAAAGGTAGTATCTCGGATTCTGGAGTACGAGTCACTAGGCAATTGATGTAGCTGTCAGTGTCTTCATCTGTAAGATGGGTGAAACAGTCCCACTCACGGCATTGCATGGATTAAGTAAAGAACTAAGTGACCACGCGCGAAGCGTTCAGGGTGGCGATGGACACACAAGAAACGCTCAGTGAATACCAGCTGTTCTTGCTGTGACCACCAGAAGCACTAGTGCCGAGACTCCTCCACGTGATCAACCTACAAGGAGAAACTCCTCTAAACAACACCATGAACTGAATGCAGAAAGAATCGTTTCTGACGGCACAGACTTTAAAAAGGTCAGTCAATTGCTCAGTTGCTTTTTTTGTGTATGTCAGTGACTACGATTTATTTGTTATAGTGTTTAATTTCTGTTTTTCCTTTTTTAAAATTTTACTTTAAAGATGTGGGGTGCGATTCAGGATCAGGCCGGTAAGTGGTCGCCGTATAGGCAAAGTACGGGCCTCCTTTTGGTCCCCACGTCGCCTGCTTTGAGATCAGGTGCCCTCGTCGATGTGATGTGCCGCCCCGATTGCTTTTTTTGGAAGGCACACCTGGATTCACATGCCAACGTCCCCACTCATGAGGTTATCTGCAAGTCAGACTGCCTCTGAGCCTCTGATATGTCGTTTGTAAAATGGGAAAGCGGTGCCTTCCTCCCAGGGTTGCAGGTGGGATATTAAGTGAGAGGATTTACACTAAGTGTCCAATACAATCTCCAGCACATAATCAGCCATCATGTATTTTTCTACTTCTATTTTCCCCAAGTGAAGACACCAGCACCAATCAGAGTATGTCGGAAAGAGTAAAAACGAATATGAAGCTCTTTGGAAGGTATTAAGTGCTAAGTGCATAAATATTTAATCAAGGAGAGACAGCAACACTTAGGGAGATGCACTCTCCCTGGTGTCTTGACCGCTCTCCGGGAGTGGAGTGTGGCTGCAAGCACCTGCTTCTGCTCCTCCCAGCCTCCAGAGGGCCATGAGAGTGCATTACTGTGCACCTTGAAGCAGAGACCTCACGACAGCCTGAAGACAGTTTCGCTGGTAAGTGTCCCAGGCCAACCACCGTTCTCATCTTTTTTTTTTTTTTTAGTCACAGTTTACTCCATTGCCCAAGCTGGAGTCTGTGGCACGTTCACCCCAGCGTCGACCTGCTAGGCTCCGGCAATCCTTCCTCCTCAGTCTTCCAAGTAGCTGGAACTAAAGACGCATGCCACCACACCTGGCCAATTTTTGATTTATTGTAGAGACAAAGTCTTGCCAAGTTGTCTGGGCTGGTCTCTAACCCGTGGGCTCAGGCAATCCACTCGCCTCAGCCTCTGAAAGTGCTAGGATGACAGGCCAAGCCGCTGAGCCTGGCCTACTGTTCTCATCTTACAATGAAAATGCAACAGGACCCAGCTCAAGATACACAAGGCCGGGCATGGTGGCTCACTCCAGTAATCCCAGCACTTGGAGAGGCCAAGGCGGGAGGATTACGTGAGTTCA
Source organism: Tarsius wallacei (assembly GCA_963574415.1). Classification (NCBI taxonomy): domain Eukaryota; kingdom Metazoa; phylum Chordata; class Mammalia; order Primates; family Tarsiidae; genus Tarsius; species Tarsius wallacei. Next base: position 6,662 of record CAUYQG010083125.1, read on the forward strand.
GGAGCTCGAGACCAGCCTTGGCAACAAAGTGAGACCTCATCTCTAAAAAAATTTTCAAAAAATCAGCCAGGGATAGTGGCACATGCCTGCAGTACCAGCTACTTGGGAGGCTGAGGTGGAAGGATCTCCTGAGCCTAGGCGGTTGAGGCTGCGGTGAGCCTTGATCGTTGCATTGCACTCCCGCCTGGGTGACAGACTGAGACCCCAACTCAAAAAAAAGATACACAAGACATGCCAATAGTCCTTGGGAAATCTCCTGAGTCTCCCAACTCTCCAGCTACCCTTGAGGCAATAGCACGTATAATGGAAAACGGAGCTGTATGAAGTCACAGAGACCTGGGCTCCAATCTAGTTCCAATCTCGGTGTTGCCACTTAATTAGCTGGTTTGCCTCCTTCAAGGTTCCCAACCACTTTGAACCTTGTTTCCTCATTAGCAAAATGGGGATACAAATATCAACATTATTTGACTGTCGAATAAATTTAAAAAGAAACCCTAAGTAAAGCAATAAGCATGAAGTCCGGCACCCAAGAGGTTCCTCATACATTTTTTTGTCCCTGTCTGCCTTTGGTAATACCATGAATTAATCAGAACTCAAATAATTAGCGCCTTCAATGAGCTCATTCTGTATTCTCCCCTTAGGCACTCCAGCCTTCCATTCCAAGTAGTAACAGAAACCAGCAAATAGCAGGAATTTGTTTAAAAAGGCAATGTCGGGCAAGGTCTTGGGGACAGCATGGCCTCTACCTTCTACAGTGCAGAACCACGTGACAGGCCCAGCTGCCCAGAATGCTGACCTTGAGAGCCAGAGGAGACGACAGAAGGTGCAATTATGATCCTAATGCCCCCTCAGTGCGGCAGGCAAGTGGGCACCTCAGCATTTCCCACCACAAGGGTTCACACAAAATGGGGTCTCTGCATAACCCTCCATTAACCTGGAAATCCACTTAAGCAAAACAGCCTCCTTCCTGAGCGTCCCGTTGGTCCAAGTTTCAGCTCTAATTGGCCGAGGGACCATCACATCGTTTATACAGCTCGTTTGTTCCAAATCCGGTGCAGAACAGGACCCCATTATGGGGCTAGAAGAGGTGAAGGAAAAACTCAGAGCGAGGTTGCCATTATTTAGCCTCACATTGCTGGAAACAGCCCTGCCAGGAGTCCAGCAGGCCAGGTTGGGCACTGACTGTGGCTGTTAGTGGGAAGAAAAAATCCTTCTTGCAAGGTGTTCAAATCATCTCTGCAAAGTCGAGTCCTTGCGATTCCCTGCGCAGGAGCCTGCACTAGCCTGGGCATGGGCCGGACAATGGGAGGGACGCACGAGCCTACTACCTGGGCTCCACCCTCTGCCAGCTTTTAACATGGCTGGAGACAAGGACAGACAGAAGAAAGGCGTAAGAGCAGCCATACTTAACTGCTCCCGTGTATCAACAGAAGAGCCCGATGGTGCGAGTGTTTGCAGAAAACTGCACTGACTAATGCTTCCCACATTGATGCCACCTTGTCTCCCGCTTTGAGAGAGACTCAGCCTGCACAGGAGAAAGGAGCTCAGACTCAGCACACCTGGACAGAGCCTGGGTGCAGGAAACAGTGTGAGAGAAAGATGACCAGGGTTCCAATTCTGGCCATGCAACCTTAGGCTCGTCACTTAAATCTTTCCTGGGGTTCTGAAATCCTAATAAAACAACCAGGACATAGCCCAAGGCGGATGCTCAATAAGGGTCCCTCATCTTCCCTCTCTCCTAAGCTTCCTTGTCTGTAGACGGGGGACCATGAGAACCTTTTCCGTAACTGTCGTGAGGATTACAGGAGATGAGGTTAAGTAAAGAGGGGGGCTTTCTGCAAAACAACTGGTCTGTGCACCTCATAAACGGTAGTGTCTTCACACACACACACACACACACACACGCACACACACAACGCATGCAGAGGCTAGGGAATTGCTCCAGATTAAAGGAGACTAAAAAGACAGGACAACTGGATGCAGTATGTGATCCCTGACTGGATGCTGGTTTGGAAGAAGAAAAAAAAACCTCTGAAGGGCACGACTGGGACAACTGGGGAAAAAAGGAAGGAACTAGGACCACACTGATGTGAAACTCCAAGAGTATGACAGTGATGCAGTCCTTAGGCATCACATGCTGGTGTTCAGAGGAAGGTGTCCTGACGTCCACAACCTACCCTCCAATGGTTCAAAAACAATGACAAAAATACCCACAGAGGGAGAAAACAAATGTGGGGAGACCTTGACAACTGGCCGTCAAGGAAAGAGAATGCAAGTGTTCACTGCACGAGTCTGGGGACTTCCTGTTGGTTTGAAATTTCCCAAAACAAAGAAGCAGCACCAAGCGCCCATCACACCTTCCACCCCGTCCCCCTCTCACCGTGCAGCATGAGCGTGCATCCCACCAGCCTCAAGCCGCTGCTCTCACCTGGCTGCAGCACCCTGATCTCCAGCAGGTTGGAGGTCCTTTCTGCCAGCCGCATCCAGGTGTCGTTGTAGTTCCTCCGCCACAGCTCCGCCACACACTGGTACTTGCCCGCCTCCGTGTCACTGGCACGGCTGATGCTCAGGCGGACGTTGTTGCTGGACTCCGCCTTCTCGATGGCAGTTCGGGTTCGGAAGCTGGAGGACCTGTCCCCCCACTGGACGCCTCCGTCCCGGGTGAACGTCACCAGGTCATGGAACTCGATGGTGCCCACCGGCTGGAACCGCCACGTCACCGACACGGGGACACGCACGGGGTAATGGGGTTTGATGATGCACTGCAAATCAAAGGAGTCGCTGTAGGTCACCCCTGGAGTCCGGGAGATGGCTGTGACCGCAAAGCCCGTTTCTGGGGAGAGAGCAGAGGGACTCAACCAGAGGAGGCACTTGGCTTTCTCAGCACAGTGTGACATCAGCAATGGGCAGCTGGCAAAACAGGGCATGGAGCACAGGTTTTGGGGTTTCTTTTTTGAGCTCTTAGCATTGCTTTTAGTATTATGCAGAGGCCCAATTCCAACGGTTTACAAGACTCCGTGGAAAAAAGCCCATTGCACAACCAGGCATGGTGGCTCACACCTGTCATCCTAGCACCTTGGAAGGCCAAGGCAGGAGGATCACTTGCGCCCGGGAGTTCAAGATCAGCTTGGGCAATATAGCAAGACTTCAGCCCTACAAAAAAATAAAAAACATAAGCAGGGCGTGGGGGTGCACACCTGCAGTCCCAGCTACTTAAGAGGCTAAGGCAGAAAGATCACCTGGGACCAGGAGGTCGAGGCTGTGTGACTGTGCCACTGCACTCCAGCCTGGGAGACAGAGTGAGACTCCTGACTCCAAAAAGAAAGAAGCCCACTGCAGTTCTCCCTGTCCAGCTGTAGCCCAAACCTTTCCCAACAAACCCTTGTGTGGATGTACGTTTGATCCTCCCCTGGAATGAGACCCCAGGGGCCAGCGGTCCTCTCAGGGACTGGTTACATGTAACCAGGGACACACTTAGCGTGGGATTCCATAAGAAACAAGAGAAAAAGCTCCGAAGCCGACTTCCTTTGTTACATGCAAGGTGGAGGAAACCGTCAGCCCCGAGACCTCCTTTTCCTGGTCCCCTAGTACAGCGGTCCCCAGCCTTTTTGGCATAGGGACCAGCGTTATGGAAGACAACTTTTCCACCGACAGGGTGGGTGGGTGTGCAGTCAAACTCCTAAGGGGCGTGCAATCGACACCCCTTGTGTGCGCTGTTCACAGCAGGGTTCATGCCCTTACGAGAATTGAATGCTGCTGCCGATCTGACAGAAGACAGAGCTCTGCCCGCTCCTCGTCTTCTGTTGTGTGGCCTGGTTCCTAAGAGGCCATGGACTGGTGCCAGTCCACAGTCTGGGGCTGGGGATCCCTGTCCTAGTGCAACGATGCCTGAGAAGAGGGGCAGACAGAGGGGGCATCGAGTCCTCTTCCCACTTCCTTCACGAAATCCAGGGGCGAAAAGGTGGTTGAGGACCTCTGGTGAGGTACAGACAGTGGTCCTAAACTCAGGGTTTTGCAGTCTCCGTGGGTTGTGAGTCTTTCAGTATTCCTGACTGAATGGGCTGCATCTCTAACCCCTAACACAGGTGCCTTGGGATGAGGACCTCTGCCCAGAATTACTACTTAAGATGAATACCCCGGTGATCATCCTAACACCACAGCAGCCAGCACTTACTAAGCACTCTCGAGGTGCCAGGCACAATGCCAACTGGCTTCCTCCTACCACACCTCATGGAATCCCCCAAACAACCTTGTAGAACAGGCAGGCTTGTCGTCTCCTTCTGCAAAAGTGGAAACTGAGGCCCAGGAAGGTTGCATAAAGTGCCCGATATCAACCTCTAGTAAGTGAATGGCAGAGTCAGGCTCTGAACCTGCATGTTTAGGATTCCAGAGGCCTTTTTAGGTTGCTTTACCCCTGGCAAGCACAGTACAGTGGTTAAAGGCATGGACTCTGGAGTTGGCTGCCAAGACTTGGACACTTCCTAGCTGTATGACATTAAACGAGTTACTGAACTTCTCTCTGCCTCTGTGACCCCATCTGTAAAATGGATCCTTGTGAAGAGTTAGGATTTGTGAAACACTTGGAATAGTACCTGACACATGAAATAGATTTTGTTAAATATGTATTATGTTAAACAAAATAGACATAAAGGAAAAGTGCTTCAAACTCTATGTGAAAGACTGGTCATAGAATGAACTGTTTGGCTTTCTATGGGGAGGTTAAGTCAGAAAACAGGTAGATACAATTTGCTGAAAACTCTGGATTTTCTATTTGAATTTCATGAGCCATCTCTACGCATCCTTTAAAAAAAGTTTAAGCCACAGATGCCCATCCATAAACATTAAATGGCCGGGATGGTCACTTCTGCCCCTGAATATCATAGGTATCATAGAGTGGTGAAGGATAGAAACCTGGGGGCAGAACCCACACCAGGTGTTCCTTGGTCTCACACTTGAAGGGGAGAAAGCTTCTCCAAGCAGATGACTCCAGGCCTGACACGGGCATGCACCACAGTCACAGACTTCAATGCCCTCAAGCTGTCTCGAATGAATGGTCATAATGGCCTGTGTGCTCTTGAGATCTGAACCTAATTATACCGATTTGAAAATCCGCATGTGTCACTGCTAACTGTGGACTGAAAAAACAGCCTCAGTTAGTCCAGGGCGCCCTTCCATTCTTCCTTGGTCATCCCTCTGGGTGGCCTGCTTATGGCTCCAGCCAGAGGCATCCCGGGGTAGAAGACAGGTGAGCAGAGCTGGCCCCAGGATCCTACGGCAGAGCCGCTCAGGGATCACTGGCTGTGGGAACCGCTGGAAATACAATGAGCGTGAAGAAACTCAGGGATAAGCTGATGCTGTAAATTATCTCTAGAGAAACAATCCTGACTAACTCTGACCACTCCTCAGACCTTCCTAACCCACCAGGACGGGGAAAAACCACCGGTACTGGATGCCCAGAACGCCCCCGTCAACTTCCGTCTCCACGGGTCCACACGACTGCTAAGAACGGGCAAGGGACTGAGGTGATCAGGAAACTCAATCCCTGGAGGAAGAGCCTGAGACAGAAATCTGAGCCTCAGTTTCCTTGTAAAATGAGTGTCTCCCTCTTGGCTAGGTGAGGACTCAACAGGACAGTTAAGCTTAAGCGCTTAGACGCAGCCTAAGTGCTAAATAAATAATGATGGGTGATTTTTCTGCCCTTCTCTGCCCACTTTCAGAAGGGCTGGGCCCCTGGGCAGCAGAGCAGAAGAGACATGCCATGGTGCTCGGTCGTTCTGCTCCCTGTCCTCCAGGTCAAGTTGACAGTGGCCATATCCCTCTACGTGGGACCACCGCTCCTATGGGGTGGCCTCACCAACCAGGCTAGAAGTCGGATATCACCACTCCCCACCACACAGGCGTGGTAACAGCTCCCAGCTGATGTAAGCCTCCAGGGGCCCCACCATCCACTGTGTGTTCCTTCAACCCTCCTGGTATCACCATAGTCCCTTAATTAAACCCTTTGGGGCCAGGCACAGTGGCACATGCCTGTAATCCCAGCACTTTGGGAGGCCAAGGTGGGAGGATCATCTGAGGCCGGTATTCGAGACCAGCATGGGCAACACAGCGAGACCCCAGCTCTATAATAAATAAATAAGCCCTTTGGAAGGTACCGTCTGCTTCTTGCCAGAACCCTGACTGCTAAAGGGACAAGGGGCTTGACACTGGAGCAGTCTCCACGCCAGTCCCGCCGCTCACTCACCGAGAGCCGTGATGGAGATGGGAGTGCTGGCCCGGCGAACCCCCACAGTCTGCCACTCGCCATCCACCGCCTGCACCCATTCGGTCACGTGGCATTCGTACTGGCCCTCATCCTCCTTCCTGCTGTTGAAGATGCCCAGGCTGAATAAGTTGGGCTGCACCTGCTCCATCTGGATGCCCCCGAAGCTGCTGCGCTCCCAGTAGGACAAGCCTGGCTGCACGGTGCCGTCCCGGTCCAGCCACATGATGTTGCTGCGGCGGTTCTGCCGGTCCACGAGCTGCCAGATGACAGAGAAGCGGCCCTGCGGCCTGCCCACTGTGCGGACGCTGCAGGAGAAGTGCAGATCCTCGCCTTCGAGGATGACGCTGGCATTGCTGGCCACCTCCACGGAGATGCTGCTCTCTGGGAAGAGGGAGAAAGGGTCACGTTGGGGGCTTTCTGGTCTCCATGGCGCCCTCCCCGCAGATGCAACAGGAATCGTTAATCAGGTACAGTGAGCCTCAGAGGATAGAAAGCATGGTGACACTTGCTGCTGCAAGCCCTGGCTGGTTCTGGGTGCACTACGCCCCGGATTTTACATCTGATCATCTAGGATGCTCTTTGCTGTGTGCAGAGGATTGGGTTAATGGGGTTCCAAAACCTGAGACCGAATCAGAGCCTAAGAAATACAACACAGTGACATGATGTTTAGGGCATAGAACAATTGATCGGGCAACCTATTCCACTGGAGTTTAGGGCTTTTCAAGTTGGATTTTCAGCAAGATGAATAACTCCAAACTCTGACTTCACGTCAATCGTCGCACCATTCGGTGTTACAGCAGTCAAATAAAAGCTGCATCCCAAACGTGCCATTTGAGGCCTTCAGGGCAATATTAGGAAGTAAAAAAAATGGCAGGAAGTATTTGGAAGATAACACATACTTAAGTGTAGATAATAATGGAGAGCGGATGGCCTAGGTTCTCAGAGTACAGGGGGAGGAAGCTTTCGTGCTTTCATAAACACCAAGGGAGAAGCCACAGCCAGGAACTTGCATTCACCACTCTCCAGTCCATTCAAGGTCAGCCCTGTGGTTCCTGGAAACCTTCTGCCAATCAACGTTTGGGATAAAGATTCCACTCTAGCCTCTGCTTCTCACTTAGCTACCTGAACTCACTCCATCAGATTATTTAAACTCTCAACACCTCAGTATTCTCTTCTGTAAAGTAGGCAGAGTGCTGCCTTCAACTGTAGAATTTTCTAGAGATAGAAAAGTAAATGAGACAATGTACACAGATTCACCTGGCACACAGCTGGTTTTCACAAACTGGTCACCATGATCATGATTAATTTTACTATTTCCAATAACTCTGTTTTTATAAACATCATGGATAGCCTCATCTATTTTGATTATGCATGTATTATTTTGTATAGTCATCTATATAGAGTTCCAAAGGCATATAAGTATTAAGGAACACAAAGTATTATAACAAATTTGGCTGCAATTTTCTGGGCACCACCCACATGAAAAATTCAGTAATTGGAAACCAATCAATCAAATCAGATTCCAGATCAAGAGGGCACACCCAGTTATTGAAGGAACACACACACACACAACATTGCATTTGAGCCGATCTTTTGTCCCCTTCTCTACCTAACAAGCAGAAACAAAGACAAGCGCTGAGTCTCCGTGTTAGCTCTTACTTCAGTGAATCTGCCTGCTACTCATTCTGAATTTGCTTGCTTCATGTGAAAAAAAGACCTGGACAGGGCGAGAAATAGCCATTTTCCCAAAAAGGCAACCTCTTCCTCCAGGAGTTACAATAACACAATCCATGGAGATGATAAGATTCCCGAGGAGCCACCATCTATGACAGCCACTAGTGGTTAAGAGCGTGAATTTGGGGACCTCCTAACTCTGTCATCTTGAGGTTCTTCTTCTTTTTTTTTTTTTTAACTAGGAGTCTCGTTCTGTCGCCCAGGCTGGAGAGCAGTGGTGTGGTCACGGGTTGCTGCAGCCTTGACCTCCTAGATTCAGGTGGTCCTTTCACTTCAGCCTCCTAAGTAGCTGCGACTACAGGTACACGCCACAATGCCCAGTGAATTGTTTGATTTTACTGTAGAGACGAGGTCTCACTATGTTGCCGAGGCTGGTCTCAAACTCCTAGGCTCAAGTGGTCCTCCCACCTTGGCCTCCTAAAGGCGTGAGCCACCACACCTGGCCGTTGGAGTTCTTACTTTACCTACCCAAGCTCCAGTTTCTCAGGTGCAAAATGAAGACACTAATAGTGCCTACTTCTTAGGGTCATGACATTGAGAGGCTCAGATGAGGTAATTATTTTTCATCATCATTAGTAACATTCCTCTTTATATTAAAGATTCATCCCCACAGTTATCTATGCAAAGTAAGGGATTAAAAGGGCAACTTCAGTATCAGGAGAGAAAACCTTTGTGCTTGTCTTAAGCAGAAGACATTCCCACCCCCTCCTTGCAGGAAATCACTCCCATCCCCTACGGTCACCCCAATGGACTCCGAGGTAGATCCTCGCTTGTTTATTATAAGGGCTGCTGTTTGGTGCTCTGTGGCTTGAGCTAGCCCGGAAAAGCCACACAGTTAGGATGTGGAGCTCCAAGGAGAAAAGCCATTCTAGCAGCTGAGGCAAAGGTAAATACAGACCTGGTGCCTCACTGCCCACTAAGACTGTTTACAAAGGTTTCCAGGTCTGAGAAAAGGCCGCCACCAATCTAAAACTCTTTGGATTAAGTGAAAACTAGGACAGCATTAATGAGAATCCGAGTACATGTTTACAAATGAAATTTCAAATCAGGAGGCTGACGGGACAGCGCAGGCTAAGCGCAGAGCGGTGGATCTGGAGTTAGAAGCCAGTATTTCCCAGCGCAACGCAAGCTTAACCACTAACTGGTCAACCGACTCCGCTGCTCCCTTGCACGGTGCTCTGACTTCTTCATTCCTGGGACAAACAAAACACTGGGCCTCCGCAAGGATTTGAGAGGGGGGAGCAGAGAAGCAGATGATCTAGGCAGAAGCACTTTGGGCCCTTCGGAGGGAAAGCGCCACAGAATCCAAGGCATTGTCCCCATTACCGGTGTGATTGCTGTCGTTCTTCGGTAGACTTACCCAAGTGGCCTTGGGACAGGAGCTGGTGGTGCTGGGGGACTTTAACTACCCAGTTATCTGCTGGAAAAGCAATATAGCAGGCCACAGATCATCAAACAAGTTCTTGGAAGGGGGTGGGGGATATCTTAGTACAAATGACACAGGGAGTAAACAGCATGGCTGCCCTTCTCTTGAGCCTTCCAAAACAGTGAGGAATTAGTTGCAGATTTAAAAGTAGAGAGTCTGTGGTTAAGGCAAGACTTTCCAGACTGACAGGAAAATAGTCAAGAGAGTGGGCATTCAATTCCATAATCGCAGTTGTACAAATATCCAGCGAGCACCTACTCTATGCAAAGCACCATGCAAGGCATTGCAGGGGGAAAGAGTCTAAGAAACAAAAGAATTTCAAGAGAATCAGGTGTGTGTGTGTGCAGTTAAAAAAAAAAAATGATCAGCATGAAAGAAATAATCAAGCTGGTGAGAAAAGAAAACAAGAGTGGCAAGACTCCTGTGGCTATTTTTTACTTTGCTTAAAGAGAAATATTTTAAATATATCAAATGTGTAAATAAAAATGCAAAGGAAATCATCACAAGGCTAAGAGAAAGAATAGTTTGAGCTGCTGAGAAGAGGTTAAAGGTTAGTTTTAAAACTTCACCACTTATTTAACATCAGAGCATTACAAGTTTTTTATTCTCTTTTTACTAAAGGCAGAACTATGAGAGAGAGTAGATTAATAAGAACATCCTGATTCTATGGATGTTTAAACACAACACGAGTAAGCACTGGTAGAATCTGGAATCCCCAGCAATGGCAGCTACCTACCCAGACAATGCCAGCTCTCATGGAGGCAGGGAGGCCACAAAGGCAGCCTCGGAAATCAGCTAAGCTTTACAAGGCTATGCTCCAGAAGATGTGAGAGATCCCATTCACTGACTTTTTTTTTTGAGTCAAAGTCTCATTCTGTCGCCCAGACTGGAGGACAGTGGCACAATCACGGCTCACCGTAGCCTCAACTTCCTGGGCTCAGGCGATCCTTCTGCTCTCATAAGTAGCTGAGACTTCAGACATGTGCCACCACACCTGGCTAATTTTTTTTTTTTAATTTTTTTTATAGAGATAAGGTCTCACTATGTTGCCCAGACTGGTCTTGAACTCCTGGGCTCAAGTGATCCTCCCACCTCAGCCTCCCAAAGCGCTGGGATTATAGGCATGAGTCACCATGCCCAGCCCCATCCACTGACTTATAAAAACTCGATTTCTACAGGGAAGAAACAATGAAGGAGATGCCAACCTTTATACCTGAGAAACCCAGACAGCAAATCCTTCTTAATAATACACTTTACAATTTAAAAATCCTTCCATAAAAGACCAACTCTCCTTAAGTGAGATTTCAAGACAGGCATCTACCCACTTCTTCTGGGACTTAATTCCCACACAGGAGCAGACAGCTTTCTGGGATTCCTGGTTTCCCTCCAAGCTGAGCTGGCACTGCTGGGATCTGCCCAGGCCCAGCTCCAGCCCACAACGCACCCCAATCCTGAGGCTCTGCTGTCTGGGGGGCTGCCAGGCACGGGCTGCAGAGGGAAGAGAGGTTCAGCGGTGTCCCCTCCAGCTCTGCTTCGGCCCTCGAGACCCCCCGTCCGCCCTCCCCTCACTCCCACCACAGCTACTGTCTCTCCCCCGACCCTCCCAAGTGATGCTGAAAGCAGCGCATGTCTCTACTTACTGAGCGGGAGGACTATGATGGGGATGTTCTTGGGACGCTTGCTCTCCTTGTCGATGAACTCCCCGGTCACCGTCTTCTCTCGCTCCGTCACCCGACAGTTGTATTTCCCACTGTCTTCCTGGCGGAGGTGGTATATCTTCAGCACAAAGACACTGTCACTCTCTTTGGCCACCTTAAGCTGTCCCTTGGCTTCCCGGTGGGCGAATTCGCTGTTGAGGACTGGCACCGCGTTAGGCCCCACGCTGGCGATGAGCGAGCTATTGAAGGCCCAGGAGACAGCAAAGTAACGGTCGGGAATGTTCTGGGCCTCCAGAATGCATCTGAACTCCACCGGCTCGCCCACCGTGTGCAGCCGCTTGTCCGTTTCCAGCCGAACGGTAAACTCTTTGTCTGAGAAAACAAACAACAAAATGGGCATATGAGGGCCCCAGCTAATCATACTACACCAGCAAATTTCCAGTCTCCTTTTCCTTCTTTGAAACACTAACCACAGAGGAGGCACCACAGCAATTATCCAACTCAGATGCAGGTTATCTGAGGCCCCGTGAAACCCCGGGCTAGCACAGCGAGAATGCAAAGGTAGCTCATCTCAGACAATCGGAGGAGCTTGTTATCCCAGTTGAGACCAATCGGGTCAGCTCCAAGCTTAGAGTGCCCTAGACTAGACCCCTGGAGGTCAGGGAGGAACTCCCAACATCACTTAAATGGCTCATCGCAAAGGTCCAGGCTTGACACATGCCCCTAGAACTCTAAGCAGCAGGATTACAAATATTTTCAGCAGATATTGGAAGACTTACCCCACCAAGGGGAATGAGACAAAATTTACAGAACAGCTTAGGTGCTGGCCCAAATCCGAATAAATACTCACGGATGAACATGATGAAATATTTTCTCTACCCCCCATGTGAATGCTAGAAATAGGACAGGTAAAACAAACCCTAACCGAGTTACACAGGAAAAACAAAAACGAGTCTTTTCACTAGTCCACCACCTGCCAGATCAAACCTTCAGGCAGATGGGGTGGGAACGTGCCTTCCTCCGCCGAAAGCTAGACAACTTCTGAAACGGTCAAGGACCCAAGCACACTTCAACACACTGGGTGCTGAACCAGGCATGAGGGGGCACACCAGAAGGGGTCATCACCGCGAATGGCATCAGGCAACCCACGTAATGGTGCACAGAGACTGTCAATCTCATGGGACAGCTATTGTGTCTCCTAGGCACCCAAGGCAGGATGGGGGGACGAAAAAAGCAGAGTTAAGGGTTAGAGACCGGAGCCGTGGCTGCTGCTCAAACCCTTCCCCCACCCAGCTCCAGCTCTGTTTCTCTGAAGAGAACACTGAGGGGGAAGATCCCAAGACAGGGAGGTCTCAATTCCTTGTGGCTTCATCAACCCCAGCCTCGCCTGCCTCCCCAGACTGGCACTTCCAACCTTTTACTGTCTTCAAGACCTCACGGCCAGACACAGGCGGCTCACACCTGGAATCCCAGTACTTGGGGAGGCCGAGGCAGGAGGACTGCTTGAGCCCAGGAGTTGGAGACCAGCCTGGGCCACAAAGCAAGACCTCATCTCTACAAGAATTTTTTTAAAAACTAGCTGGGTATGGTAAAGCATGCCAGTCGTCCCACTGCTCAGGAGGCGGAGGCTGAAGGATTGCCTGAGTCCAGGAAGGTCGAGGCTGCAGTGAGCCGTGGTTGCGCCACCACCCTCCAGCCTAGGTAACAGAGGAAGACCCCGACACACACACACACACACACACACACACACACACAAGACTTGCCCACGCACCCCCTATCCCACGCCCTCTTCAAGCAGATGAGGGTCCTGCTTCCCTGAGAAGACAGGAATCACGAGTGAGCTGCATCCACATTCCTCTAGTGCAGCCCCAGCCCTGCTTCCATCGCCCGCCCCTCAGGCCCTCGAGCCCCTCCCCTCCCGCATGGGCTGGTGTCCTGCCCCAAACACCCCTCCGCTCCAGTGGCCTAACTCCTTCCCTCATCACCCAAACTTCCTGGCAGAGCAAACTACACCCAACACAACACTCCGGGGGCCACCTCCTGTGGGCTAGATGGAGTGAGTTCAATCCCCGTCTCTGAGGGGTCGGCCCTACGAGACAAGGACGGAACACAGTCACATGGGACTGTGCTCATGCTATCTGCCGGATGCTGGCTCTCAGGTCAACCAAGTTCCAGTCATTTATAACCCAGCATCAATGATAGAGAGGCACTCCTTCCACAGAAATGCCACTGGAGCCGGGCAAGGGGTGCTCTTGACCTCAGGCCTTCCCCATGTGCCCTGGGTGAGGCTGGCTGCAATGGGAGCTTTCTTCTCTTGGCAGCCAAAGACTCTCTCATCCCAGGGGGAGCCTTCCCATGGCTCAGTGACGCCTTCCCACTCCCAGGCTGAAGACACAAGATTTACGGTGCACCACCCGCCACTTTCTGCACAGTGACTTGCCCTTGGTTATACCTAGTCAATTACATCTCTAAAAATCAATCTGTGCTTTTTCCAATACCCTTCCCCCTCCTCCACTCACTGAGAACTGGCCTCTGGCCCATCCCGGGCTTCACTGACTTGGCAGATGTCATCAAGGATCCCTCCTACCTTCCACCCCCATCCTAGCCAAAGGCTCTTCTCAAGCAGGCTGACACCTCTGGCCCCACCCTCCTCTCTGGGGTCCCATCTTCCCTCCCGCTCCACTTGCCGCCCGACTACTCCGTTTCCTCCGCTCTCTCCTGCTGGGACCTGCTTCTCTGCCGGCCTCTCACTGCCGCTGTTCTCCCAGCCCCTTGCGTACTTTCACCCCATGGACTTTTCCCAGGCCCTCATCACTCCCAGGTTCAGCCTTTAACTGAGCTCCAGACCCCGTGTCTGATGAGCCTGGTCTCTTGACTCCACACCCAACAGGCTTAACCAAGCTCCAGGTGGCCTCCGTGAGGCTTTCCTTCGAAAACCCTGACCTGATTGTGGCACTCCTGCTTAAAAACCTCCATCTCTTCTCCAGCTGTCTGCAGCAGGGGTTTTCACCCTTCACTAGGAAGAAGGCACAGAAGGGGCTTCCCTGATTCATACAAAATCTTTTGCTGCTCAATATAGAAACATTCTTTCGAAACAAGCGGGGAACACCGAGGCCCTCACACACCTTCTCCCTGTACCCCTGGGCATGCAAGCATGCCCATGGACGCTACCACCACCACCACCACCACCACCCCCCACCCCACCCACCTCCACCCCGCCTCCTTCATCTCCAGCACCCGAGGGGCTCCCGTGGTTCCAAGAAGAACAGTTTGAAAACTCTCGGCCCAGAGTCAAGGCCAAGCTCCACACCGCAGCCTCCGGGGCTTCGGGCTACCTTTCCTTTTCCCTCCCACTCTTCCCATCCGGAACTCAGCCTCTCGTCATTTCTGACTTCTCTCTGCTTGCCAAACACACCAACAATTTTGAAGTTTTCTATTTCTCCTCCTGTGGACTCCTCAAGCTTCAAAACTCACCTCAAGTGACCAGATCTATTGGTCTTCCTGGATGTGTCTTATCAAGCATCCCATCTAGGGAAAACTTATATTTGCAAGAACACTTCCTGTTTTCTGTGTTCTTAGAGCACTCTCTACAAACGCTAGCACAGCACTTAGCATATTCGACTCGACCATTGGTTCTCAGGTCTGCAAGTACCCTAAGTGCAAGGAACGAGTGTTATTCATCTTTGAATCCCCTAATGCCTAGCACCACACCTTCCATGCTGTACAGACTGGCTAAACATTCGAGATGAACTAAGACAGAGTAATGTTGGAGATGCAATCACTAAGCCTGAACAGCAC